>CAUYRH010108475.1:0-24638 GCA_963574655.1 Perodicticus potto
ACATCTATTTCATCTGGGCTAAGTCTAGGGAGAGGGTGTGATTCCAAATATTGATCCATTTCCTTCACATTGTCGAATTTCTGGGCATAAAGTTCCTAGTAGTATTCAAAGATAATCTCTTGTATTTCTGTAACATCAGTCGTTATTTCCCCTTTATCATTTCTGATTTCCCCTTTATCATTTCTGATTGAAGTTACTAGAGATTTTACCTTTTTATTTCTAGTTAGTCTGGCCAAAGGCTTAACTATTTTATTTATTTTTTTCAAAAAACCAGCTCCTTGTTTCATTAATTTTCTGAATGATTCTTTTGTTTTCAATTTCATTTATCTCAGATTTAATTTTGGATATTTCTTTTCTTCTGCTGGGTTTAGGCGTAGATTGTTCTTCTTTTTCCAGTTCCATCAGATGGTTTGTGAGTTTGCTGGTATGTTCTCTTTCTGTTTTTCGAATGTAGGCTTCTAAAGCAATAAATTTTCCTCTCAGGACTGCTTTTGCTGTATCCCATAAGTTTGGTAATTTGTGTCTTCATTGTTGTTATACTCAAGGAAGTTAATGAACTACCTCTCTGTTTTTATGCCAGTACCATGCTGTTTTGATTACTGTCAATTTATAGTATAGTCTGAGGTCTGGTAGCATGATTCCTCCTGCTTTGTTTTTATTTCTGAGTAATGTCTTGGCTATCCAAGGTTTTTTCTGATTCCATATAAAACGAAGTATTATTTTTTCAAGATATTTAAAGTGTGACAGTGGAGCTTTAATAGGGATTAAATTAAAATTGTACATTGCTGTCTCGGTGCCTGTGGCTCAAGCAGCTAACGCACCAGCCACATACACCTGAGCTGGTGGGTTCGAATCCAGCCCAGGCCCGCCAAACAACAATGACAGCTGCAACCAAAAAATGGCCAGGCGTTATGTCGGGCACCTGTAGTCCCAGCTACTTGGGAGGCGGAGGCAGGAGACTAGCTTGAGCCCAGGAACTGGAGGTTGCTGTGAGCTGTGACAGCACAGCCCTCTACCCAGGGTGATAGCTTGAGGCTCTGTCTCAAAAAAAATTAATAAGTAAATAAAAAAGTAAAATTGTACATGGCTTTGGGTAGTAGGGACATTTTAACAATGTTGATTCTTCCCATCCATGAGCATGGTATGTTTTTCCATTTGTTAACATCTTCAGCTATTTCTTTTCTTAGAGTTTCATAGTTCTCTTTATAAAGATCTTTCACATCCTTTGTTAGGGAAACTCCCAAATATTTCGTCTTCTTTGGCACTACTGTAAACGGAATAGAGTCCTTGACTGTTTTTTCAGCTTTGCTAATGTTGGTATATATAAAGGTTACAGATATATGAGTATTGATTTTGTAACCTGAGACACTGCTGTATTCCTTGATCACTTCTTTTTTTTTTTAACTTTTTTTTTAAATTTTTATTTTATTTTTATTTATTTTTTTTTTTTGAGACAGAGCCTCAAGCTGTCACCCTGGATAGAGTGCCGTGGCATCACAGTTCACATCAACCTTCAATTCCTGGGCTCAAGTGAGTCTCCTGTCTCCACCTCCCAAGTAGCTGAGACTACAGGCGCCCACCACAACGCCTGGCCATTTTTTGGTTGCAGCCAGCATTGTTGTCAGGCAGGCCCGGGCTGGATTCGAACCCGCCGGCTCAGGTGTACGTGGTTGGCGCCTTAGCCCGTTGAGCCACAGACGCCGAGCCTTCCTGGATCACTGCTTTTTTTTTTTTTTTTGAGACAGAGCCTCAATCTGTCCCCCTGGATAGAGTGCAGTGGCATCACAGCTCACAGCAACCTCCAATTCCTGGGCTCAAGCGAGTCTCCTGCCTCTGCCTCCCAAGTACCTGGGACTACAGGTGCCCGCCACAACGCCCAGCTATTTTTTGGTTGTAGCTGTCATTATTGTTTGGCTGGCCCAGGCTGGATTCGAACCTGCCAGCTCAGGTGTATGTGGCTGGCGCCTTAGCCCATTGAGCCACAGGCGCCGAGCCGTTGCTGTATTTCTTTATCAATTCCAGGAATGTTGCAGCTGAGTCTCCCTGAGGTTCTCTAAGAATAAGATGTCATCAGCAAAGAGTGAGAGTGTGACCTCCTCTGTCCCCATTTGGATACCCTCGATGTCCATCTCTTGTCTGATTGCATTGGCTAGGACTTCCAGCACTGTGTTGGATAGCAGTAGGCATCCTTGTCTGGTTCCAGGTGTAAGCAGAAACGCTTTCAGTTTTATTCCTTTCAGTATGATGCTTGCTGTGGTTTTGTCGCTGATGGCTTCTGTTAGTTTAAGGAATGTCCCATCTATGCCAATTTTCTTAAGTGTTCTTATCGAAAAAGATGTTGAATTTTGTCAAATGTTTTTCTGTGTCTATTGACAGGATCATATGGTATTTGTTTCTATTTATGTTTATTTGGGGAATTATGTTTATAGATCTCCGTATGTTGAACTAGCCTTGCATCCCTGGGATGAAGCCCACTTGGTTGGGATGAATTTTTTTTTTTTTTTGCAGTTTTTGGCCAGGGCTGAGTTTGAACCCGCCACCTCTGGCATATGGGGCCGGCGCACTATTCCTTTGAGCCACAGGCACCACCCGGGATGAATTATTTTTTTAATGTGTAGCTGAATTCTGTTTGCCAAGATTTTATTGAGCATTTTGGCATCAATGTTGATATTAGTCTATGTAGTTTTCTTTTTTTGTTGTGTCATTTCTTAGTTTTGGTATCCGGGTGATATTTGCTTCATGGAAGGAGTTGAAGGTTCCTTCTTTTTTGGTGTTTTGGAGTAGATTCTGCCATATAGTTAAAAGGGGATTGGGCACAGCAGTCATCTCTAGCTCCTGGGAAGTGTTTTGGAGGCTGCCTCTGCCCTAGGACAGCCCAATTTGGGCGGTGGGGTTGAGATGTCAGAGCAGGTGAGGGCTGGGGCTCTGAGAGCTCCCTGCAGGTGGGTGCTTGTGAGGTGCAGGGCCAGCGCACTCACCCTAAAGCAAGTAAAAGGGAAACAGAACTGTTACTGCCTTTCACGCTTGTGGTATTTTGTTCTCTTTTAGCCAGTAGTTGGTTGGCTATTTGTGAATTTGGGCATTAGTGACCAGGTGTTTTTCAGTTTCTTCAATTGATTTTTTAATTTTCATGGAGTTAAATTCACTTTTGCTGCAGTTGTGTGAGTTCTGACAAATGCACAGAGTGCTGTGACCAGCATGGAAGTTGAGGTGCAGAAATCCTTCATTGTGTCATGCCATCAGGGCCCGTTGTCTTCCCATTTCCAGAATATCCTATTGGGGGTCCACACAGCAAGTTTCCTTTGAATCTGGCCTTGGTGGCTGAGTGTGGCTGGCCCCCTCCAGATGTATGTCATGGGCATCCACTGCTGGACAGCAGCACATGTGGTGGCTGTGTGTTGTGTTGCCTCTTTGGCTCTAGGGATGCTGGTGCCCTTCCAGGTTGTGGTGATGGGCAGTGAGGCTATCCAGTTCTGTGTGGGTCTTTGGGTCCAGGCACCTGGGCTGGGGCTGCTGGGCCTATACTGGGCACTTACCTGGAATTGCTCTCGCACCTTCCTCAGTAAGCTGTGATCTAGGGGTGTGGTGTCTGTTCTGGGCTCTCCTCTGTCCTTTCTCTGATGCCGCACCTCGATAATTTAAAATATTGACATTAGATAGTGGGAATCCCTGGGTTTTTTTTGAGACAGAGCCTCAAGCTGTCACCCTGGATAGAGTGCCGTGGCAGCACAACTCACAGCAACCTCCCATTACTGAGCTCAAGCGAGTCTCCTGCCTCCGCCTCCCAAGTAGCTGGGACGACAGGCGCCTGCCACAACGCCCGACCATTTTTTGGTTGCAGCCATCATTGTTGTTTGGCGGGCCTGGGCTGGATTCGAACCCACAGCTCAGGTGTACGTGGTTGGCGCCTTAGCCCGTTGAGCCACAGGTGCCGAGCCAATTCCTGGGTTTTTCTTAAAAACTTTTTTGGCTTTTCTAGCTTTTTTGCTTTAGAAATAATATGTCACTTTCTATAAACATTTCAGCTAGAATTTTAATTGGAATCGTGCTAAGCTGTAGATGAATTTGGGGGAGAATTGACATCCTAACAATATTAAGCCTTCTAAATCTTAAATACAGTCTATCTGTCCATTTACTAGGTCGTCTTTGATATCTTTCAAATCACAGAGAAGTTAGCAGTTCTCAGCACATGGACCCTGCAGATACTGTTTGGATTTAGACTTGGGTGATTCAGATGTTTGCCACTGTTGTGACCAGTACTCTAGTTTCAATTCTGTTGTTCTTTGCTAGCAGAGATACAATTTATTGTTTGATATTGACCTTATTTGGAAATTTTAGTTGTTTTCCTGTAGGCTTTGGATTTGCTACATACAGGATCATGCCGAGTATGATTAAAGGCAGTGTGATTTCTTTCCTTCCAATCTGGGTACTTTCTCCTTTAGTTCTTGCTGAACTACTCTGGTGCAAGCCCCCAGTTCCCTTTTGGTGCAAGCCCCCAATGCCCTTTTGACTGGAAGTGTAAGAGCAGACAGCTTTGTTCCTGACCTAAAGCCCCATTGAGTGCGAGGTCCGCTCACCAGTTCTTGCTATCATGGGGAGGGTTTATGGGAAAATAGTGTTGCATTTTGTCTGATGCCCTTTCTGTGTCTGTTGACGTTATCATGTGATTTTCTTCGTTAATTTGTTAATGTAGTTAATTGTGTTGATGGGTTAAGTCCCTCTTGGGTATGGAATATGTTTCTTTTATGTGTTGGTGGTTTCAATTTGCCTATACTTACTGCATCTATACCATATTCACGCAAGACATTAGTGTGTAGTTTTTGGTACTGTCTTTGCCTGGTGTTAATATGGTGGTACTGTTAGCATCATAAAATTAGTTGAGAAGTGTCCCTCCTCTTGAGTTATTTTGAAAGAGCTGGTATAGAATTGGTGTAATTTCTTTCTTAAAATTTGGGCTTGAAGTTTTCCTAGCGGGAATGTATTTAAGTACAGTGTCAATTTCCTGAATAGGTACATGGCTATTGAGGCTATTTAGATAAATTTGTATAATATTTTTTAAGGAATTGGTTCACTTTATCCAGATTGTTTAATCCATGGCTGTCGGGTTATCTGTGGTGGTCCCTCATAGGCCTTGGATGTCTGCCAGACACTGATGACTCAAGTCCTCTTGTACTGTTTGTTAGAAGCAGCAGTGACTTGTCTTCTGGTCACTTCTGTCATTTGTCTGCAGAGCTGGAGCCTCCACAGGTCCATGGCAGTTAAGTCTCACTGCACATGTGGCTGCTTGGTGCAGGCCCTCCTGGCCCAGGTCTTTTGCCAAAGCTTGGTGTCTCTGTGCCTCTGAGCCTGTGCTCTCTGCTGCGTCTGTGCCAGCTTCGGCACTTCCAGATGGGTCTAGTAGCCCTGGAGTGGGCAGCTTGGGCCTGCCTGGTCAGCCTGACTCCAGGGCTGCAGCCCAGGGGTGGATTGCTGCTTGGAGGGTAGGGAGGGCAGAATCTCACAGGCCAAAAAGCCCACATGTCACTGATGGCCAACTGGTTGGCCCCTGAGGATGGTTCCAGGGTCTGTCGTCTTTCTGAGTGACTTTCCTTGGAAATCAGCCACACAGATGTGGGCACGTGTGGAGGGTATTTTACAGGGTCCTGTTTGAAGGTAATAGCTGTACCATGCCAGGAGGAGTTCCTGCTTGCCAGTCTGGGTGGTCCTTCTGGGGACAGCGCCTTCCTGTACATGGGTGCCAAAGCGGGGGAAGGCCCAGGAGCTGACCTCTTCCAGTCCTCAGAGCCCTCCAGGGCAGGGCTGTAAGGAAGGTTCCCAAGGAGTGTGGGCCAGTGTGGCCCCTCTGGCTGGTGGCCTGCTGCTCACTGTGTTGTGAACTGTTAACTAATGTTTGCTTGTCAACTGGGGACTCTGCTGAGAGCTGCCAGGAGGCCTGTTCTGGGCTGTCTTGTGTCCCCTCCAGAGAAACGTGTTGAAGTGGCAGTCTTTGGGGCCTGAGGACGTGACCTTCTGTAAAAGATTCAGTATAGATAAAATGAGATTAACGTGAGGTCACACAGAGTGGGCATTTGGGCTCTTAATTCACTATGTCTGGTGTTTTCCTTAGAAGAGGGAAAGACAGGGAGAGAGGCCATGTGATGGGCAGAGTGGTCCTGCCGCAAGCTGGCATGAGGTGGTTGGTCTTTAGGTGTCTGAAGAATTGTGCCTTAACTGATCAGAATCAGAGCCAGAAGAGGTGTCCCTGGCTGCCATGGGCCCAGGGTCTCCGTGGGGCACCACGCTCATCCCCCTGTGCTTAGGGGAGCAGGGTGATGTGCCGGAGATGGGCAGTGGTCGGGGGGTACGAAACACCGCCTGTCCCCAGTTGGTCCCTTGCAGGGCAGTGGGTTGGTGAGCTCGGGACGTCACGGGAGACTCCCTGAGCTCCTGGGGGTCAGCTCTGAGCCAGTGGTGGGCCTGCTGTGCACTCATGGCGTCTGCTTTGCATTGTAGTACTTCAACCACATCAGCATCGAGGACTCGCGGGTCTATGAGCTGACCAGCAAGGCCGGGCTGCTGTCCCCATATCAGATCCTCCACGAGTGCCTTAAACGGTAGGACAAGGTGCCTCCCCCTGCACTCAGGTCGGGGCTTCTATGTGACATCCCACATCCTCAGTGGCTGTCTGTCCCAAGATGGAGGCATTGCTAGTTTTCTTTGAGAACACAGAAGCCCCTGGGCCCTGGCTGTCAGGACTTCAATCGCGTTGTGTCCAGAGTTCCCTCCTTCTCTGCTGAGACGTAGTGTGGGGAGAAGCCTGGCTTTTTCATCAGAGAGCCTTTGGCCTTTTCCAAAGCAGCCCTCCCAGAAGCAACCCTTCCCTTCTCAGTTGATACCACCTGCTATCTTTGTTTTCTCTTAAAGAAACCATGGAATGGGTGATACATCCATCAAGTTTGAAGTGGTTCCTGGTAAAAACCAGAAGAGTGAATATGTCATGGCGTGTGGCAAGCACACAGTGCGCGGGTGGTGTAAGGACCCTCCTCTGCTGCTTCCTAGCCCCTGGGGGGTGGCACTGGGTGTATGACCTCAGCATGGGCTTGTTCTTCCTGAGCCCAGCTGTGTGTTGGGTGCCACACATTTACCCTGAGATTGGGGTGCGGGCCGTCCGGTTTACACATCCTCTTTCTTTCTCCCGTCCCTCTCCTGCCACCTCTGTCTCTGCGCCACTGGCTCTCAGGGTACTGGGTTGGTGGGGCAAGGAACTGCAGGGGATCCTGTCTAGGCAGGGTGTCTGTGTGAACAAGGAATGCTCATAGTGACCCCCTGTGTGCTTGCCTTCTCTTTGTAGGTAAGAATAAGAGAGTTGGAAAACAGTTAGCTTCTCAGAAAATCCTTCAACTGTTGCACCCACATGTCAAGAATTGGGGCTCTCTACTGCGCATGTATGGCCGTGAGAGCAGCAAGATGGTCAAGCAGGTAAGGGGCCCTCAGGCCTGGGGGCTTCTGCCTTTGCTCCAGCTCAGGGCTGCCTCCTTCCTGTGTCAATCACGCCTGTATTTTGTGGGCAAGAGATGGGTTGTCTGAGCTTCCTGGGGATCGTCAGTGTGTGAGAGTGATCGGCCCTGCCTGGGCCCAGCTCTGTGGCTGGTGACAAGGTGGCTGGAGCTCAAGGCAGGGCCAGGCAGGAGGTGGTGGTGGTGAGCCTGGCTCTGAGGGCAAGCAGGCATAGGAGCCAGGCCCCTGGCACTCCATGGGTGGCACACCCTCAGGCTCAGTTGATGCCCAGTAGCTGAGAGACTGAGCATGTCAGGGCACTCTCTCTGGTCCACCTCTAACAGAAGAACACGTGTGCGCCATCTCGGTTGTTTCTGCCATTGTGGCCACAATCTTGAAATACAAGCCAGTGCCCATACCCAGGGGGTGGAAGGAAGCACTGGGAGGCAAGTGTTCAAGTTCTTGGTTTTTATCAGTGTTTATAGAAACTCTAGGTTGTTGGCATCCTTCTAGGTGAGGGGCAGTAGGTACGGACAGGTGGGCACTGCAGGTGGGTTGGCCTGAGGACGGCTGTGGGCCCTCAGGCTGAGCTGGCAGCCGGGAGGAGCGCAACAACACTGTCAGTTCCCCTGGGGCTTCGCACTGTCCCTAAAGAGGCCTTTGGTGGCTCGGCGCCTGTGGCTCAACGGGCTAAGGCACCAGCCACGTACACCTGAGCTGGCGGGTTCGAATCCAGCCCGGGCCACCAAACAACAATGACGGCTGCAACCAAAAAAAAAAAAAAAAATGGCCGGGCGTTGTGGGGGGCGCCTGTAGTCCCAGCTACTTGGGAGGCAGAGGCAGGAGACTCGCTTGAGCCCAGGAATTGGAGGTTGCTGTGAGCCGTGATGCCATGGAACTCTATTCAGGGTGACAACTTGAGGCTCTGTCTCAAAACAAAAAGAAAAAAGAGGCCTTTGGTATGGATATGACAAGGACAAGGCAGGGGGAGGGAGGCCACAAGAGCCCCTAGTGTGTGTAAGAATAGACACTTTCAGGCAAGGAGTTGTAATGTAGATAAAGCTTGCTTCTGCCTTTACTCTGTGTTGTCCCAGGTGCAGACTGAGGGGAGAAAGCAAATTTTGCTTTCGCCCATTGTGGGGGCTTCTCTAAGCAGGACGATGAGGAGTCCCAGCCTGGCACCGCCCAGCACAGGGGAGCTCTGACACCCTAGGGTATAGCAGTGCCCTCAGAGATGGCCTTTAAAGACAGGAAGGGGCCCAGGACAGCTTGTCTGGCTGTGTAAGTGGTGGGATGTGCAGAAAACTCATTGCCTGGGACCAGTATGCTCTGGCCTCTACTGGAGGGTGAGGCCTCTCTACTCTGGGTCCAGTGAGCACCCAGCCTCCCTGTTCTGCCCAGGCAGGAGGAGACAGAAGTGGGGTGGGGTGGCCAGAGAGCAGGCCGGGTATCATTGAGGAAGGGTAGCTGGTATGCACCTGGTGGCCATGTCTCCCGGCTGCTGTGTCCCTGCCAGGCCCTAGGTGCTCCTGCCTCACAGGGTCACGGGGCACACTGCTACCAGGCAGTCCTGAGAGCGAGGCCCTGTGTCCCCAGGAGACCTCAGACAAAAGCGTTATCGAGTTGCAGCAGTATGCGAAGAAGAATAAGCCCAACCTACACATCCTGAGCAAGCTCCAGGAGGAGATGAAGAGGCTGGCTGAGGAGAGGGTGAGTGCTGCCTGCACCTGCCCCAGCCCCTCCTTCCAGATGAGCTTCAATATGTGCAAAATTTTATGAAATTGCTCTACTTTTATAGTAGAGCACTGGCAAGTCAGCCTGTGGTCAGTGAAGGGCAAGGCCACTGTACTCTGGCTAGAGTCCTGACTCCAAGCAAGCGTTTAAGTGCCCTGGGGTGCTCACAAATTCACTGAGCAATTGAACCTGGTAGGGCTTGGTCCCAGTGAAGCTTCCTGAAGTTACCTTGGGTGCCCCATGCCAAGAGGGGGCTGCAAGGCTGACAGTGGTGTCCTTACGTGGCTGCTCACGGCTCTGCCTAGGCAGGATCTTTCTTAGTGGCAGCCTTCCCAGGGCCTGTGTTGAAAGCCCCAGGAGGTTGTGTCTGCTGCCCATGCCTCACTCTTGGCCTGGGCAGTGGTGAGGGCCTTGCCTGCCTTGAGCTAGCAGGACTGCCTGGGTTGTTCCTGGTCAGGAGGGGGCTGTGGGGTCCTGGCTGGGGGGAGAGACTGGGCTTGTCACTGTGCCCACACCCAACTCCTTCACTTGTGGGTGTGTACCTGACATCCTGGGAGGCCACAGTATGCTCTTTGCAGTGGCATTCTAGGGCCTGTTTAGCCCTGGCTCACTGCTCCCCAGGCCTTCTTCCTCCCAGCGTGGCATCCCAGTTAACTGGTATCCTTCAGGCTCTGGGGCCTCCTAGCACCAGTCTGTGGAGCTCTCATTTCACCCTGTTCCTGCACGATCCCTGTGCCAAACCCACCTCGCTGGCATTCCTGACCTATTATTTCAGGAGGAGACACGGAAGAAGCCCAAGATGTCAATTGTGGCGTCTGCGCAGCCTGGCGGCGAGCCCCTGTGTACTGTGGATGTGTGAGGCAGCAGCACGGCCGGGGTGTGGGGGAGAGTGGCACTGCCTAGGAGACCATAAGTCACCCATCAGTTACTGGAGTCAGGCCTCCAAATTGAGTTCCTCCCTTGTGGCCAGAGTGTCTGAGGGCCTGGGCCAGAGGTGGAGGCTCTGGTGCAGGAGACAGTCACAGTCATACAACACACGTGAGGCAGTGGTTCTACCTTGGAAGCTGTTCCCAGGCCTGCATAGGAGGGAGCCGTAGTTCCTAGGCAGCTGCGGACTCCTGTGGACCTGATGCAGGCTGCTTTCACAAAGGCTCTCATGGGTTCTGGTGTGTGACCTACACTGACAGCAAGTTGAGAAAGGACACCGAGTGCTGTGACTGTGGCTGCCCCATGGTGCCAAGTGGCCCCTGCAGAGCCAATTGCAGTGTCCTGGCCAGCAGGTGCACCAGCACCTCTCCCCCCACCTGCCTTCCATGTTTTCCCTTTTTCTCTGAAGAAATTACAACAGAGGAGTATTTCAGACCTTTTTTGGTTTAAAATAAACAGAATTTTAGCATCAGCACTGCTTTTCAAGATGGCAGGCAAACCATCAAGGTTGCTCTCCAGCCTGGATGCAATGCCAGCGAGGACGTCCTGTAGCCTCCCTGGCATGCTGGCCTGCTGCTCAGCGTGGTCCACTTTTGTGATCAAGTCTTAATACCCTGAAAGTGCACCTCCCTGGACATTGAGGCCCTGCCTTTGCTGGCCTCTGGCAACAGTTTTTTATGAAGATTTTTGCACAGTCAAGTCCATTTGTCCACTCATTGATTTTTAAAGCTTTTATGATATTTTAGCATTTGGAAAAGAAACTTTTACAGTGAGGGTAGAAGATAGATTTGGAGTCATGGATTTTACCAAGTGGACTTGTTTAAATAGGAAGCAAGGCCTTCAGTGCAGTCTACTTGATACAGAGCTGGCTGAGCGCACAGTGGGCAGCTGCCTCCTAGTGACAGTGGCTTCCCTGGATCTCAGGGGAGTCTACCTTTGCTCCTCAAACAGCACTGACGCTTGCTGGGCCCCTGTGGATGGGTGTGGGGTGCATGTCCCAGGGCACAAGGGTGTACTCAGGGCCCTGGTGGTGGCCAGCTGTTGCCAGCCATCCCTAGCACCCATGTAGGGTGCTATGTCTTTATGCCATCTGACACAAGCCCAGCATTTTGAAGCGTCTGCCCCACGATGGTGCCCATGGGTGGGGTGATGAGTGTTTTCTGTCTGGAAGACATTGGTCAGCCTATGGGCCACCCACAGCATATCCTTCCCTCACCACCTGTGTGACCAAGGTTGGCTTCTGTGTTGACCTTTCAGAAGAAATCCCTGAATCAAGTTGCTGTAACTAGATACCTGCTTCTGTCTTGCCTCCCGTCTGCAGCTGTGAATAATCACTTGACCATGACTGTTGCCCTTAGACAGCCAGATGCGCCTGTGAACCAAAGCTCTGTGCACACATTCCCCTGGAGGCCAGGGAGCCTTGCCGTGACTCACTGGTTCCTTGCGGTCTGTGCTCCCCCTCCCCCTGGGTCCACCAAGTGTGGGTGCAAGTTGTACACAGTCCTGCTGTGAATTTGGAGAGCCAGGGAGCCTGTGCCTCTGGGCCCAGGGCTGTGGCTGGAAGGCAAGCCTCGATTGTCTGAACGCATAAAGCAAACTGTCTGAAAGGGAATGGCTGCTGTTTTTCTTCTGAGGACAGGAGGCTGGGGGCCTTGGACACACTTGCTCCTGGAGGGGCTGAGCACCACCCAAGGGTTATGTGGTCCCTCCTTGGTCACTGGCATCCCTCCTGGGCTGAGGATATAAGGAATCTTCCCTTGGCCAGGTGTTGGGACTGTGGCCACTGCTCAAGCCTGCCACACAGGTGGCACTTGCTTGAGGTCTGTATATCTGCTTCTTCCTGGGTTAGCAAGCTCTGCACTGACTTCCCCCAGCTGAGGGGTTGGGGAGCTGCTCTAGTACCTAGCCTCCACCCTAGCTGTGTAGACGGGGCTAACATGCCCAACACCCTCAGTGGAGGATTGAGGGCCCCTGTGCGCCCGAGCTGGCTCACCACAGAGAGACGGTCTTAGTTTAGCACTGTTTATTCCAGCCCTCATGGCCTAGTTGTTAAGGTAAGGGCACAGGTGGGGAACAGGCCGTAGGAACCTACCTGTTTTCCCAGTCAGAATTCAGAGCCCTAAGCCCACAGCCCATGGCAACAGGCTGGTCCTGATGGGAGCCAGCTGCTTGCCTCTGAGCACCCTGGGGTCCCTGGCCAGGGCTTTGAGAGTCCCCTTGCCTTCTGGCTCCATTACAGGCCCTGTTCTGGAAGAGCTGCCTGCTGCTGGTCTCAGGGCCTAGGATGAGGAAGCACCCCCAATTTCCTGTGGGGTACCATCTGTGGGCCCTGGTGGGGGCTGGCTTGGAGGGTCTTGGAGCCCCAGGACCCCTGTGCCGTTGGGGTGTTCCACCCTCTGGAATAGGATGAGCATCTCACAGTGTGGGGTCTGTGGGAATAGGTCCACGGCCACAGCTTTGACAGGCTGGAACGGGGTGCCCTTTACGCGGTTAGACGGGGCCCTGCAGAGGCTATGGTGGCAGGGAGGGAGCACCAAGGTCAGCCCCATGGCTGGGCCCTGGCCCACCCTCCCACCCCTCCCAGCACTTACTCCACAAAGTTGCCCATGGCTGCCCGGGGATTGCAGGAGACGTAAAGGATCCGCTTGAGGTTCTCAGCTCTGCGGAGGGCCAGGATCACCTTGGAATCTGAGGAGGCAGACATGGGCTGGGTGCCTAGGGCCCAAGATTGGTATGCCACCATGACACCTGTGTTCTTCCCTGTGCCACCTTCCCCTCCCCCAAGCAGGGGCCACTCACGTAGGCCAGCACGGGGTGGGTCCAGGATGGCCACGAGCTGCTGGGAGGCCAGTCTGCTAACCAGGGCAGGCATCAGGTCCTCAGCCCTCCCACAGTGGAACTCAACGTTGCTCAGCTCTGAAGATGACCCCGCAGCCTGTCAGTGGGCCTTGGATACCCTCCCCTCACAGAGCCCTGGGAACCCAGTGGCCAAGGAGCTTGCTCACTCTGCCTTCCTGCTGTGCAGACCGAGGACCCGGTGCACAGTAGTTCCGCAGAGAGTTCCTGCTGTGCAGACCGAGGACCCCGTGCACAGTAGTTCCGCAGAGAGTTCTGCTGTGCCCCCAGTGGTCCTTGGAGCCCCAGGGTAGCACAGGGTGCATTCTGGGTGCCGTGTTGCAGGCATGTTTGGGAGTGGGGAGGGAAGGCTACACCCCCAAGCCCACCTCCTATGCTCACCATTGGTGTGGGCGTTCACCCAGGCGTCCTCCACGGCCTCTGGGCACAGCTCAACCCCGATGACTCTCTTTACTTTCTGGAACAGGAAGAGCACAGTGGTGCCTGCCCAGGGCTCCTCAGGTAGGGGAGTGGCAGGACACAAAGACAGCTGGGCCTGGGGCAGACTTGATGTGGGTTGTGGGGTGGGGAGAGGCTCACCCTGGCCAGGGCCAGGCCAATAGTGCCGGTACCACAGCACACGTCCAGCACTGTGCTGCCCCCATCCAGCTGGGCCCACTCTTGGATGACTGTGTAGAGGACCTCAGCCGCAGGTGTGTTCACCTGGAATGTGGTGGTGCCCAGGCCATCAGCAGCTCCCTTCCTATACCCTCACTGCACTTAATCCCTGGTTCCAACTGCTGAGACCTCTGGGCCCAGGCAGCATACCCTGCTTCTAGCCACCCCTCTTGCCACACCGTGCCAGTGACCCCACCCTGCCTCCTGGCTTCAAGAGCCAAATCTGTGGCAACCTCCCTATCCTGAGTTCATAAAGAACCCTCCCCTGAGTGCTGAGCTTGCAGGGCTCCCACAGCTGCTCAACTGGCCACGCCTCCCTACGCCAGCAAGGAGGACTGCCATCTCACACCAGGGCCTTTGGGGTCACCCGACTACCCCCACTCTGGCCCTCCAGCAAAAGTCCTGCCAGGCCTGTGTCCAAAAGAGGGTCCTCACCCGCTCCAGAATGGGCCTGAAACTGTTCTGGCCCAAAGGCCACCCTGCTTTGCCAAGCCAGAGCCCTGTCCCATGGTGTGAAGTGCACCCTGCACTGGAGAATCCTTCAGGGCCTCCCTGTGGGAACAGCTCTTCCCAAAACTCAAACCAGCCCCCATTGTTGCGCTAGCTCACTGTCCTGTCATGTCCTGACGGTGAATCAGGCCTCCCTCTGTGTCCTTGTGCCCACCAGGGTCTCGGCTACCTGAAAGAAGGCGTGAGGAGAGATCCGGAAGGTCAGCCCAAGCAGGTCCTCGTGGATGCACCGGTCCCCAGCCACGTGCTCCAGGGGCAGGCCCTCCTGGCTGGGAGTCTTTCTATGGGTGGACATGGAAGGCCTTCAGGGCTACCAGCCCCTATGGGGACCCACCTCACCCCCTCCCGGGCTCCTCACCGCTGTCCCTCTTCAACGAAGTAGAGGCAGGTCACCCCACTGGCCTTGCCTGGCCCTGCCACAAAGTGCTGTGCTAGGGAGGCCTTCAGCTCTGCCAGCTCCCCAGGGCTTAGTTTCTGGAACAGGTGGTGAGAAGGCCCCGTCAGGCTGTGCTGAGGCCCACCCAGGCCAGACACCCTCCCCCAGTAAGGCCCCCACCTGAGACCTGGGGGTGGAAGTGGGCAATGGCCATGGCTTGGCCACGACGACTGGTGCGCACAGTCAGCTGCCTCCAGTGGCCCTTGTATGTCTCTGGGTCATACGCCGAGTATGGCGTGGACCTGTGGGAGTCACAGATGGCCTTGAGTTCCATATGTCTACCAGCCTCCCTGCTCTCTCCTCTAGACAGACCCTCCTGAGCTGAGCGCCATTGAGAGCCAGAATCCCTGCCTTCTGCCCCAGAGCGCCCAGGGCTACCAGGAGCCTAGCTACAGGTCCTCACCTAATGAACTCCTGGAAAGCCTTCACCACTTGCTTGGTGGCTTCAGGGATGTGCACGGTGTCAAACGGGGCAGCCACGGCACATGACCCACCCTTATACTTGCCAAGCCGGCAGCCAACTGTGTTGTCCTCTCCGTCCACCCCGATGCCAATCAGAAACTCACACTTATTACGATACTCAGTCTGCAGGAAGGCAGAGAGACAGCCAGACCTCACTGTGGCTGTCCAGCACTGGTGTCTGGAAACACCATAATTTCCCCACAGGGCTGGCAGACCAAACCAAGAGGATCTACTAACAGCCATGCAATGAGTTGCCAAAAGGTAACACAAAGCAGGGAGATTGATGGGAAAGGTGAGCGAAGGAAAGGATGGGGGTTGGTGGCTGCCACAACCTTGGCCCACCTGCTGGGGTGACGGACGGACCCCCTCCAGCGGGCAACAGGCCTTGTTGTGCTTGTGCCTCTGTGAGAGCAGCCAGGGCAGCATGGCGCGGTTGGTGTTCCCGATTTCCCTGCAGGGAAAGGGGGCTGCCGGTCAGCGGTCTGACTGCACACTGCCCCATCCATGCTGGCCTTCCCACAAACGCGCTGGTGCCCAGCGCCCACACTCACTTGGCGAGTTTCTGCAGCACCTGCTCACACTCCAGTCGCTTCCGCTCCAGCTGCTCAGCATAAGGCACAGTCCAAAGAGGGGTCACCACGTCGGCAACACAAGTCACGGGAGGCTCGCCCTCACCCTCCTGTCGCCTCTTCTTGGCCAGGGGGTCAGCCTTGGGCCGGGCCAGGCGCACGCTGAGTGGGCGGCCTTTCCAGAGGGCACCGTGCAACACACGCAGGGCCTTGTCCCGCTCAGCAGCGCTGCGGAACGTTACGAAGGCGCAGGGTGGTTGCCCGAAGAGTTTGGTCTTGTGGGGCTGCAGGCCGAAGCGGCCCAAAAAGCGTCGGACGTCACTGAAACTGGCGTGGCGAGGCACGTTCTGCAGCTCCAGCTTGAAGATCTCCGAGGTAAACACGTCGTCTCTGATGTAGCTGTAGAGCCCCGGCGGCGGCCCTGGCCCTGCGGCCCCGCCAGCCCCCTCCTCCTCCCGGGGTGCTGGGCCCGCAGGGCCGCCACGGGCACCGCTGCTGTCCTGGCTGCAGCCCTCCGTGGGCTCCGGGCCCTGAATGTGGACACGCGAGACCAGGCTGAGAGCTTGACCCCGGGTTTCTGTCCCACCCAGGCTAGCCCACCGCCCGCTCTCCTCCACCTCCTCAGTCCCACCTCCCCGTCTCGTCTCCCACGGGCTTTCCACCCCGGACCCCGCTCCCTTCACTCTACTTCGCAGTCCAGCTTGTCGCTCATTGTCTGGGCTGTTCGCCGTAAAGACTGGGGACCTCACGAGGGCCGCCTCGCCGCCTGGTCCCGGGCCTGTCACACGGGAGGTGCTCAGAGGGCAGGAGAGACGCCGCGAGGTCACCCACGGGGCTGGGCTGGGACTCGAACCCTCGGCAGCAGGTCCGGGTCTCCGGCACGGGGGTTGTACCGCCCACTCGCCTCACCCGCAGTCTGGAGTCCGCCAGCACGTGCCACCGAAGCGGTGCGTCTCTAAGGTCCCGGCTTCCGGTGACGTCATCGATACGCGCCGGCCCTGTTCCTCCCTCCCCTCGTCCCTTTGCCAGCCCTGGGGGCGTGCGGATGGAGACGGAAGTGGGCGCGGGGGCCGCTGGGAGTGCGCGCCTCCCTGATTGACTGGCGGGCCGGGCATGCGCCGCGGGCGTTCTGGCGGGAAACGCGAGGCGGGCCGGACAATGAGAGTGTCCTCTTCATGAGCCAATAAAGCTGCGTTGGTTTTGAATCGCGGCGCGTTTCCCGCCGCCGGGGTCAGGGGTCGGGGTTCGGGTCGCGGGGCGGAGGGAAGAGCTAGCGGGCAGGAGGCGCCGGCGCCAGACGCGGAGGGAAAGAGCTACGAGTAGCCGCTGAGAGGCCGTGGAGCCTGCGACGACCGAGCCAGCCCAGCCGCCGCCGCCGCCGCCGCGCCCCCATGGCGGCCACCAAGGTGAGGCCAGCCCCGGGCGAGGACTAGGTGGGCGGACGAGGCCTAGGAGTGGGGGTAGAGGCCGCTATCGGCGGCCACGTGGGCGGCCCGCGCCGACTTGACCAACCCCCGTCGGTCAGCGGGTCCAGCGCTTGCGGGCCTTGCTCGTGCAGGGCCTGGACGCTCAAGGCCTGTGAATCCGGCGCCTAGTGTCCGGGGGCTCTAGGCTCCGCGCCCGGGGGCAGCGGGACGCCTGCGTGACCTTGGGGGTGGACTGGGAAGCGGCCGGAGCCGCGCAGGGCCGCCCATTTGCCGGAGACCCGGGCGGGCGGCCTGTTTCTTCTGACTCGGCCCACTCGGGGCTTCCCAGTAGTGCCATACAGTGGTCTCTTCTGTCGCCCACGCAGCACTTCATTCATTCAGTCTTGACGTCAGGACCCACCACAGTTATCTATGGCAGAAATCACGTTCCAGCGGAGTGGGGTGGACGAGTCCTGGAGCGCCGACCCAGGGCGGGGGAGGCTTTCTTGGCTGCTGGTGCCTGGTTTTGTGCGTGCCGTGTCGGGGCCGCAGTGCTGTTGAACCCGCGAAGAGGAGCCAAAGGCTGTATTTTTCTCTACAATTGAATCTATTCGCTTAGGGACTTGTGGGTCACCAAGGCACATGTTTTGCTAGACTTACACCGAAAATGTGGTTATTTTTGCTCTGTAATTCTCTAAATTGGTGAGGATGTTATGACTTTGACTTGTATGGTTTACCCACTTAACTTAATTTTGCAAACCATGAGAAAATTGCTAACAGAGTTCTGAGTTCTGTGTAAACACTCGTAGTCCTTATAGCAACTATTAAAAAATTTTAGTAATGATGAGTTTGGGCATATCTAATTAGTGAAAACCGGGAGTTGCTTTTTGCTTTAAAGGTAAAGCTTTTGAGATTTATCATCTGCATCCTTTGATCTTCCCACAGCAGATGTTACCTGCATTTTACAGATGAGGAAACAGGCAGTTTCTCCCAGGCCACTCTGCATGTGGCCAGGTTTCAGGAGCCCCTGCCAGTTTCTGCACAGCTTTGATTGATGTTTGTGAATGTGAGGGAGCAGTGCTGAAATCTAGTGTCTAACCTTGCTCTTGCCTGGTAATTCTGACAAACCATTCCTGGTGTGAAAAGGCTGTGGGTTAAGTTTCTTACTTTGGGGAGGCCCATCCTTGCATTCAAAGGCCATTCACTGTTGGTGCTGCCCACTGTGGGCACTGCTAAGCTCTGGCTCTGAGCTAGGTCTGAAGGCCAGCAGTGTCACTCATCTCTGGGTATTTCCCTCCACAGGATACTCATGAGGACCACGATACCTCCACTGAGAACGCAGATGAGTCCAACCATGACCCACAGTTTGAGCCAATAGTTTCTCTTCCTGAGCAAGAAATTAAAACGCTGGAAGAAGATGAAGAGGAGCTTTTTAAAATGTAAGTAGGTTGATGTCCCAGAAGAGGTATCTTTAGAAATTATAATATTTAGAAGTGTCAAGATCTTATTCTGACTTTTAATCAGACTGAGTCTTAGAAAGTCAACTCATTCCTTCAACGATTCTTCACCAGGTGGCCCTGCTCCCCCCTGGCCTGTCATGTGAGGGTGTCCTTTCACTGCTGCTCTGCGCACTGGTGGGTCTGCTGAGCTGGTTGTCTTTGCCATCTGTCTCTGAGGATCCATGAGCCCCTTCCCTTGGTTGAGCAGGGAGTCTGAATTGTTTTTGCAGCACAGACCTCTTTGGCAACCTGAAGCTTCTGAGTCCCCAACTTAGTGTTTTTAGTGCACAAAATAATGGCTAGAATTACCGGTGAAAGCTGGTACTGGTTTAGTTATCAAGATTACTTTTTTTATTTTTTTGAGATAGAGTCTCACTCTGTTGGCCTGGGTTGAGTGCTGTGGCTTCGGCCTCACAGCAACCTCAAATTCTGAGGCTTAAGAAATCCTCTTGAGGCTGGGCATGGTGGCTCACGCCTATAATCCTAGTACTCTGGGAGGCCAAGGCGGGTGGATTGCTTTAACTCAGGAGTTGGAGACCACCCTGATTAAGAGTGAGACCTAAAATAGGCTAAATAGCTGGGTGTTGTGGCGGGCACCTGTAGTCCAAGCTGTTCAGTAGGCTGAAGCAAGAGCCTTGCTTGAACCCAAGAGTTTGAGGTTGCTGTGAGCTGTGATGCCATGGTACTCTACTGAGGATGACCAAGTGAGACTTTGTCTCAAAAAAAAAAAAAAAAAGAAAGAAAAAAGGAGAGATCCTCCTGTCTCAGCCTCCAGAGTAGCTGGGACTACAGGTGCCCACCACTACCCCTGGCTAGTTTTTCTATTCGTAGTAGAGATGGGGTCTCGCTCTTGCTCAGGCTGGTCTCAAACTCCTGAGTTCAAGCAACCTACCCTCCTTGGTCTCCCAATACTTTTTAAGAATTTCTATATATGTGTTTTTTCGGTGAAGAACTGCAGTGCCAGGTATAAGTCTTGGTCTTGTGACTTTGTCACAGCACTGTCACCTGTTCCCTACACATGTAGTCACAGTACACATTAGGTTCATTTGTATCTTAAAATACGGTAGCAGTTTTTCCCTATCCAAGTTGGTGGAAACTCCACTCCCCACCCATCCACCCATCCCTTCAAGTTGCTTCAAGAGTTCAGGTTAAAGTTTGATTGAGTTCAGGGTTGGGGAGAGACACAGGCCAAAACTACCCTTGCTCTTGGGATGGGGCAGGGAGGAAGCCTCGGAAAGGACTGCTGTATGTGCTCGTCATCACAGAGGGTGGTGAGGGTCGCTTCTGAGGGTGAGGTGGGGTTTGCTGCTGCCACCTCCCTGGTGGCATGGGGTGAGAGGTGCTCTGGTGCACTGGGCATGGGCCCCTGAAGGAAGTGAGGCTGCAGTTTGGCTTTTGCCATCTGAGCCTTAGGTTCCATGGTAGAGCTCAGAGTTTCTCTTGATAGGGGCCCTAAGTGAAGGTACAGTCTCCCTTGACAGAATTGCTTTTGGGGGAGGGAGCAGAGTCTTCCATGAGAGAGGGACAGGCCTGAGTCTGGAGAGCACACTGCTGGGTTAGGTGCCCAGGTCCCAAGCGTGCAGTGCTGCTTTTGGGCAGGAAGGCTGGTTGCTGGCCTGTTGGCTATTCGTCTGAGCAGAGGCCTGGGTTGGGGCATCTTACAGTTGAGGGAAGGCCTGAGCCTGTGTAGGGTGGGGGCCTCAGCTTCCACCAGCTTTGAGTTGCTTCTGTGGGTCCACAGGCCTAAGGAGTATACCTACACTGTGACCCTGGGACGCCCAGCCCCCCTGGGGAAAACGTTGCCACCATAGATATGACTTTTTTTAAATTTTTGGATTGTGAAATAAAGATGACCTAGTACTTGGGCTGTTGTGCTTTTGGGGGTGATGTTCGTAGAGTCTAAAGAAGGGAAGGTGCTTATAGTGATGTTGGGTCCCGCAGTGCAGAGTGTTCTGTGTTTAGTGCAGCAAGGACAAGGGTTCTTGTCCCTTTATCCCTGCATCTTAAGCTTTTTGGTGGCTTTTCTTACAGGCGTGCAAAGCTATTCCGATTTGCTTCTGAGAACGATCTTCCAGAATGGAAGGAACGAGGCACTGGTGATGTCAAACTCCTTAAGCACAAGGAGAAAGGGACCATTCGCCTTCTCATGAGGAGGGACAAGACCCTGAAGATCTGCGCCAACCACTACAGTAGGTGCCTCTGGGCGTGTGTGTTCTCTCTGAGCCCATGATGCTTTCAGGGCTGACTGGGAGCCAGGGGGCATGTTCTTACACTGAGTACACGCGATTTCCAAATGTACATCTGGACTAAGAATAGGCGTGCATGAAACTTAACAGAACATGGAGGTGTGGAGTTCAGCCAAACAGGCCCTGCTGGGATGCCAAAGCCCAGGGAGGGCTCAGGGTACAGAGTGAGTGCTACAGGACTGGGTGAGGGCCAGCAGTGCGTGTGTATGTGGGCACACAGGGCCTAGGCACTATGTGACTGCGTTGAGGGGATATGTGAACGTTTAGGGTGTGGCATCTGGGCGCGTGTGTGGTAACTGAGTGTGTGTAGCATGTGTGTGGTGTCTTGAGTTTGTGAACATGTGTATAATGCCTGGGCAGCAGCCTTCCCAGCCTTTGGTGTGTTCTACCCCCACTAGGATGTCTCTCAGGGAAGACATGGGAGGAGGACAGATCTGGGGAGAAGGTGGCCACCAAGTCCTAGGCACCTGAGAAGCTGCACAAGGAGTGAGTGGAGGCCCATGGGCAGGTGCAGCCGTGAGCCCTCTTCACCCTGTGAGGACTCAGGGAAGGGCCACAGGAGGCCTGGCCTAGAAGGAAGTGGTAGTACGTTGTGCCTAACTCATGTGGCTGCCAACTGTGTGCAGGCCAAGTTTGTGCTGCCCCTGTCTAGTGGCATGTTCAAAAGCCACTGGGAAGCCCCTTGGTGAAGCTCCTGATGTCACCGTCTTTGTTTGCTGAGTGTAATGTGTATTGGTCGGGACAGGGCCCCTCGACCTGGGCACGCAGGGTCATGCAAAAGAATGAGCAGTTCTGCAGAGGCGCTGGGAAGGGAGCAGGGGCCCTCTCTGTCCCACAGCTGCCTCCATGCCTGAACCTGTCAGCCCTCCTAAGAGACCCAGGCCTCCATCCTTGCCCTCAAGCCCAGTTTCCATCATTTCCCTGGGGTCTTCCTTGATACCCATGCTTCTCCCAAAGCCTCATTGATTGTTGGGTTCTGTGAGAATCACAAGTCACTCCTGCGCATCTGGGCAGAGCTGTCTGTGCAGTCCACTGTGCCTGGTGCATGTCTTGGACCCTTGCTAGACAGGGATGGTGGTAGTAGGTGGGAGCCGGGTGACTGGTTAGGTGTGGGGGAGGCTGGTGGGAGGACGGGCAGGTAGGCTGAGGGTATGGGGTATGGATGAAGGATATGTGCAGGAAGCCTAGTAACTGCCATAGGAGATTCCCTGAGATAAGGACATGTGGATGTGCCTAAGAGCATGTGGCCAGGTCTGGGCATGGGCTCACCCCATGTTTTCAGACACCTGCCAAGGCACAGGGCCCACCCCACGTTCTCAGAGACCTGCCAGGGCATGGGACCCACCCCATGTTCTCAGAGACTTGTCAGGGTAATGGGCCCACCCCATGGTCTCAGACACCTGCCCTGGCACAGAGCCTATTCCATGTTTTCAGGCACCCCTGTCTGTTCTTGAGAAGCCATTCTGCTGTTTTGTCACCTGTCCTCTGGGTAGTCCCCTGCTTGGTGCAGGGACCCAATTCCCCTTCCCCTCCCTTGAGTCTGCACAGGGTCTGAGGAGTGGGGGTGGGTGTTTTCTTTCCAGGACATTGCTTGCTCTTCTGTAACACTGGCACATCTGTCACAGGATTCTGGTGGTCTCGTCCCCAGTGGTCCCTCTGGGCAGTACACGCTCGGTGGCTTTCCCTCATCTGTCCTACACCTTCATATTGGCCAGGTTCATGTGTTGGGGCTCTTAGGAAGGGCTGGGGTCACCTGGCCTTGTGCCCTAACAACTGACCCAGGGCCTTGGGACTGCACAGAGTCAGGACAAAGGGGCTGAATGTGAGCAGCCATACTGGGACTAGAGCTAGCTCATTTTGTTCCCTCATCTGCTTTTCTGGATGTGGGGGGTGAGGGTCTGTGTGCTGAGTAATCTTGAGAAGATGGCTTCGGAACCTTTTGCTGAAATATCCCCATGACTAGGGAGCAGCCTGCTGTGTTCCCAATTTGCAGGCCCAGTGGGACTTTGTCTTGGCCTGGTTCTTGGGCTCCAAACTATCCCTGTGTTATCTGAAGTGTTGTCTGAAGCCAAGATCCCTTGGCTTGGCAGTTGGGGGCTCTGTGGGTCAGGGGTGGGTGGGCTGGCGTTGGCAGTTGTCCCCACTGTCAGTCCCCACCATCCTCATGAGTCTCTTTCCCTGCAGTCACACCGATGATGGAGCTGAAGCCCAATGCGGGCAGTGACCGTGCCTGGGTCTGGAACACCCACGCCGACTTCGCTGACGAGTGTCCTAAGCCGGAGCTGTTGGCCATCCGTTTCCTAAATGCTGAAAGTGAGCAGGAGGGCGGGGGCTAACCTGTTCCACAGTGTGGTGGTTTAAGTGCCACAAATGCTGTCGCTTTGGGGAAGAAGGGATGGTAGCTAGAGACTATATTAGAGCAGTGTCTGCCCTGTTGTCTTGTGCCTGGCATTTCAGTTTCGTGTTTAATGTCCCGTTCCTTTCAGACATTTTGGAACCTCATATTAACCTCAGGGCTGCTCCGTGTGCCAGGCTTCTGCCTCACTGAGACTATAGATAGTGACAGCCCCTTACATTTGCAGTGGATATCCAGGCCCACTTCTCTGCCCTACTTGGGAGGGGGCTTCTTTGCAGTCTGCATGATCAAAGTTTCACCTAGTGGTTACTGGATGAGTTGGTGGGTGTCATCCTGATGTCCAGCCCCTGATGTCCATCTGGGGCTGAGTGAACCTTGCCCTTGTCCTAGGATTAGGGTTGTCCCTGCAGCCCTTCCAACACAAGTCAGGGCTAAAGCTTTGGTCTTAAGCTCCTACACGGTCTGCTACTATGCTTAAGTTGTATGCATTCAGATGAAGGGAAACATAAGGCTCCAGCCTTGGGAGGAACTCAGCGGTCAATTTGCGTACAAGTCCAGGGCCCTCTGTGAAGCCCATCTCTCTCTCTCTCTCTCTCTGTTTTTTTTCCAATTTTGGCTGGGGCTGGGCTTGAACCCGCCACCCCCAGTATATGGGGCTGGCGCCCAACTCCTTGAGCCACTGGTGCTGCCCTGTGCAGCCCACCTCTTTAGGTCCATAGGGTATAGCCACTCCACTGCTCCTGGCTCTTAGGAAGTCATTTCTCTTTTTTCCTCAGATGCACAGAAATTCAAAACAAAGTTTGAAGAATGCAGGAAAGAGATCGAAGAGAGAGAAAAGAAAGGTGATATGGTGCCCCGGGGTGGGAGCTTCCTTGCAGACTCACTCTGCACCCGGCTGCAGCCCCAAGACGGGTGCTTTTTCCGTCTGCCAGAGAAGTAGTCCAGGTGCTGCAACTGCCTGACTAACTGTCAAGGGCAATGCAGCTACCTGGGGACACGGCTGTCCGGTGTTGCTAGCCAGGTGGTTGCCTCCCAGTGCTCTGACTAAACTCTCCAAAGTGTAAAGTGCTTTGAGATGGTCCTGGTTTGTCTTTCAGAGGACATAGTTACCTGGGGCTGGATGATGGCTGTGGCAGTAAGTGACCAGATACCACTGAGCATCCTGCCCGAGGTCTAGGCAGCTCATGAACATGTGTTTGCATGGACTTCTTCAATGCTTGTCCTGGCAGGAGTCAGTCCCAGGGGTGGGCCGCACTCGGATGTCTGGCTTGGGGGGCAGCATGGTCTGACGTTTCCTTTCTTTTCTGTTCTCTTACTGTACTTGCTTGTGTTTTTAGCAGGATCAGGCAAAAACGATAATGCTGAAAAAGTAGCTGAAAAGCTAGAAGCTCTTTCAGTGAAGGAGGAGACCAAGGAGGAAGCTGAAGAGAAGCAATAAACCGTCTTATTTCCATTTCCTTTCTTTTTTCTTTTTAAAATTTTGCTCTGCCCCTCCTTTTCGGTA
>CAUYRH010108480.1:0-67351 GCA_963574655.1 Perodicticus potto
TTTTTTTTTCCGGTAGAGACGGAGTCTCACTTTATCACCCTCAGTAGAGAGCCATGGCATCACACAGCTCACAGCAACCTCCAACTCCTGGGCTTAGGCGATTCTCTTGCCTCAGCCTCCCGAGTAGCTGGGACTACAGGCATCCACCACAATGCCCAGCTATTTTTCTGTTTTGCAGTTTGGCCGAGGCCAGGCTTGAACCTGCCACCTTCGGTATATGGGGCCTGCGCCCTACTCGATGAGCCACAGGCGCCGCCCATATATTTTAAATGGAATATATATTTTACTCTGAAGGATATGACTTGTATCTTTTTATCTTTTCACGTCCATTATAATCAGACTCACTGGTGCTGCCATTTATAAAATATTTATAAATCTAAAAAGCAAATTATGAATGATTACTAGAAGAAATTGTCATTAAAAAAATACTCATCTAACTAATTACCAACTCTGTAAGTTGGAAACATAGTGATCATGGAAAAATACAATTTCTATAAGCAATTTTTATTAGTAATTTTACCAGTGGGATATTTATTAAATAATTAATAAAAGGTATACTAAACTCAGGATGCATTTCAGAAAAATCTCTTAAGACAGATTTATAATTAAAATATTTCAATAGAAAATTTTGTATTTTAAGCGTGTCATGACTTCAGATAATTAATATAAAAATTATACAAAGTCCTATATAAATTAAACATTATTATAATATATGTTTTACAATATATCTTATTGCAAACATATTACTAACACAAATTTTAACACATTTAAACCAGTTATTTGTATCTATTTGCCTAAAATAAGATTTTGATTGGTGCTGAGTTAAAGCATTTTGTGAAATATTTTTTCTATTTCTGTGTCAAAAAAGCCTAACATAATAATTTATTGTTTTATGCATCTAAAATAAATTATTTAAACTTGATTTGGTATGGATAGAAAAAGAAAAATGTAAGTTCAACAAAGGAGAGGTTATTAGATACTGAAATTAAGTTGGCAAATTCAGGGAAATGTCAAGAATTAGTTCTTTTACCACGGTTTATGGCTATTCAGCCATTAAAAAGATAGAGATTTTATATCTTTTGTTTTAACCTGGATGGAGTTGAAACACATTGTTCCTAGTAGAGCATCACGAGAATGGAAAAGCGAGTATCCAGCGTACTCAATACAAATATAAAGCCAGCAGAAGCTCTAACACATGCCCACATAGAGGAAGAACTAAATTCAACTCAAATTGTGGGGAGAGGGAAGGAGTAAGCGTGGAGAGGGGAGGAGGGGAGGGGTTGGTGTGCTCCCACTTAATGGGCACAATGTAAGGGAGTATGGCACACTGCCTGTGTGGGGGACACAACTACAACCGGGACTCTATGCAGCAAATGCCAACATTGTAACTAATTATACCCTCACACTAATTGGAAATCATGATAAAAAGGAGAATTAGTTCTTCTAGGGGTCTAGAGATTATTAAAGCACTGAGGGAAAGTGGCTCCTGACTGTAAACCTGTGTGTGAAGTGTCAGGCCCGCCCACAGGGATTACAAAGGCTTAATCCGGAAGGCTTCATTGGGGACCACCTCCCACTCTAGGCTTGGTGTCCAGCCTGTGCATTGCAGTCTCTGAAGAGAGTTTTAAAGAAGAAATCAATCTGGCTATTCATGCTCCTGTCCACGTCTGTGTTTCTAACCCAGGAGCCTTTATTTGGAGGCCTCTCTAGTGGGAGAGGGAGGCTTTTGGCAATGACCTTCCCAGGTACGTTCACCTCAGTACTTAATATTTTTCTTCTCCTGGTCTTTCTGCCTTCCCCTTTTCCTGCTGCTCAGTTCTATACACCACAGAGGCCTTTCTTCTGGTTCACTCTGCAGTGAGAGGCTCCTCGTGTCTTTGTCTGGGCTAATCCACCAGAACCTTGATTAGAAGCATGGGGAAAAATGGGATAGCTGTGTAGGGGGGAAGAGGGGTGAATGGAATTGGAATTGGCACTGTCTCCAGCTGGACAGGCACCTAGCCAATAACTTTTGAACAAAAGGTATAAAAGCTAATCCTGGACATTTTCAAATGAGTTTCTGGGGGAAAATGAAGATATAAAGCCCTGATCATTATCTAACTGTGTTTAAGGACCAGGGAGCTTGATACGAGAGCAGCAGCTTATCTGTTAGTGGAGTATATGCCACTAATATGACCCCTCTCTCAACTCAGGACTGAGAACACAGGAAGTGAGGACTACAGGAACAGCTAACATGGACATGGGGTCAGGATGGAGACAGGAGTCGTCTTTAATTTTGCAAAACCAAGAAACACAGACAACAAATGAAATTGAAAGTATTAATAAATATTAATATAGGCTTATTTTTTTAAATATCAAAAAATTCAAAACCACCTAACACTTATAAAGCATAATCTCTTTGCAATACTTTTTGATAAACACTGTTTTAGGAAAAACGTTTCCTTTAATTCTTTGTGAGAAATATAGAAACTTGTAAATAACTTGTGTCATGTTTTTCTAAACTGTTTACAAATTAAACTCCCCATCTTTCTCACTTCCCATTTTCTTATGTTCTGAACAAAAAACAAAACAAAACAACACATATAAACCCACACACGTAGATATAAAATCATGAGTAATAGAAAAGATATTCACAAGTAATTGACTATATTCCTTCTTGTTTGTTGTTCCTCACACTTTGGCAGAATGTTAGCATGAGGTAACCTCAAATCTGGATGTTTAAAGCCAGTGTTTCAAAGCTGCTTAGATAAGGGATATGAGGATACACAGAAAAAGACATAGGATTGGGTAGAGAAAAAGACAAAATTGATGAATTTTAGTACCATCAGCAAAAGCATATTGTTATTTTTAATTTTTTCAGGAGTTCTCAGAAACCATGACAAGAAGAGAGCAAAGAGAAAGTGGATGTAACATGGCATCTATGCATCTATCAATATTAAATTGTAACAAAATGAATATTTACTAAGAGAAGAAAACACTACAAATGTCCTGAAAGTTGCCTATAAAGTCACATACCCAGGAAAAAAGGGAAATTGCAGCTAGATGTACTTTTATTTACAAAGTATTCATTACAAAACTTTACAAAGAGGTAACCAAGATATAGATAATATTTTGTAATTATTTATAAAAGTTTGTAATGAATAATTATAAATAAAGGTACATTTAGCTACGTTTCCCATTTTTCCTGTGTATTTTGACTTTAGGGATTGACTTTTGGGGTACCTAGCATTTACGTTTATTCCCTGGTGTTCACCAAAACATGTTAACAGAATGAATGGATGGATTAAAAAGTTATAGCATGAGCTAAGATTATTTCGATTTAAGCAACAGCAAATAAGTAATTATTAAAGTCTTTAATATGGTCATAACTTGTCCTAGAGTGTTTGCTTTCTGGCTTCCTTTCTTGAAGGTCTTTTTACTCTCCTGCTTAATCATTATGCTCATGTCACAGAGATCATCTTCAAACCTGTGAATCAATACTTGGGCTAATCTGGCATTTATATACCATTTGATCCTGCAATTTCTATCTTAGTCATATATACAGAAGAATTCTGTCAGATAGGATCAATTACTAGACAGAATTCTAATAAGGTCCCCAAGATTTCCTCCTGCACCAGTGCTTATGCCTGCACATCCCTGGGACTGTGAATCAGATGGAGTGACTATCTTGATTAAATTTTGCTACCTAGCATAGTTTAACTTAATCTCATGAGCTTTTCAGCAGCTGAGTTTTCTCCACTTGGGCAAAAAGTAGTCAGTAAGAGTGAGCCATTTCAGTTGGCCTGGAAGAAAGAAAGTACGTTTTATGAAAGTCCCCTGGACAGGGGCAGCCTCTGGGAGGTGAAAATAGCCCATAGTGCTTGAGAGCCAGCAGAAGTTGTGAACTTCAGCCTAAAACTGCTGATGAATGAATTCAGCAAGCAACCAGTGAGTTTACTTAGAAACAAGCCCCAGAAGCCCAGATGAGAACTACAACCCTGATTCACATCTTGATTTTAGCCCGGTAAGTGCTTGACCAGCATCAACCTTGCGGTGCCTGGACTTCAAACCTACAGAAACCGTTTGAGAATGAATTTGTCATGCGATGTTTGCAGAAATCTGTTATGCAGCATGGAAAATTAGGGAGAGATGATTGAAAAACATTATCAAAGTACCTGAGACAAGCAAGATGTCTATTGCTGAGGAAGGAAAAGTAACTCCACGAAGTCCTATATAACAACTACAAGTATTAAAAGACAGTTTCGCTAGGCAACATGGAATAGAAAATAAAATGCCAAGTGGCAAAAAGGTAAAACAGAATATTGCTTTATGTGATATAAAAAAAAAATCACTTATGTAAATTGAGGAGATATGTTTACAAAACAACGTACACATTAAAATGAAATTTATAAGCAAAAGAGGGACTATTAAAATCACTAGAGTGTGTGCATATAGGAAAATTTGAAGCCAGGAATCCAAATGAAAGACTAGATAAATAAATCATGAGAGAAACTTTGTGAGGAACAGTACTGACAACATGCCATGAACTGGAATGTTATGATGAGGTCAGCCTAAAAGGCAGTAATCCTAGCACTCTGGGAGGCCGAGGTGGTGGATTGCCCTGACCTCAGAGGTTTAAGGCCAGCATGAGCTAGAGTGTGACCCTGTCTCTACAAAAAGAAAGTTGGGTATTGTGGCAGGAGCCTGTAGTCCCAGCTACTTGGGAGATTGAGGCAAGAGAATTGTTTCAACCCAAGAGTTGGAGGTTGTTGTGAGCTATAGTGCCACAGCATTCTCTACCAAGGGCCACAAAGTGAAACTCTGTCTCAATGAGAGAGAGAGAGAGAGAGAGAGAGAGAGAGAGAGAGAGAGAGAGAGAGAGAGAAAGAAAGAAAGAAAAAAAGAAAGTTAAAAAAAATAATAGGCAGGAATTGGGAAAGGGAAGAGGCAAAAAGACAAAAGTTCTGAGCTCAAGCTGTGGCTCATACCTATAATCCCAGAACTCTGGGAGGCCAAGGTGGGTGGATTGCCAGAGCTCAGGAGTTCCAGACCAGCCTGAGCAATAGTGAGACCCCATCACTAAAAATAGATGGGTGTTGTGGTGGGCACCTGTAGTCACAATTACTTGGGAGGCTGAGGCAAAAGAACCACTTGAGCCCTAGAGTTTGAGGTTGTTATTGAGAGAGGATACCCGAGAAGGGTGAGGTCTGGGAGAACAGGTCTTCTCAAAGAGAACACAAGGATACACTTGCAGGGTCCTCTCCATGGTGACTCAGCCCTTAGGAATTTGTCAACCTAACTTCCTGGAACTTGGAAATTTCCAAGTTCTGTGAAATACTGTAATTCTGTAGGGGCTGGACTAGCATCTCCTGTTTGATTCAAACTGGCCAATGAGAAGGGTACCTGTGGGAACTTTGTTGTTGTTGTTGTTTCTGGACTTTTTTTTTAATTTTTATTAAATCATAATTGTGTACATTGGTGCAATCATGGGGCACAATGTGCTGACTTCATATACAATCTGAAATATTTTCATTGAACTATTTAACATAGCCTTCATGGCCTTTTAATCACTATATGAATTCTGTTTGGTTCTCATTTATTTTTATTGTTTTAAATTTTGGATAAATGTGAGGGTACACAAAAATAGGTTACACTGTTTGCATTCATAAGGTAACGTCTGAGTTGGAATTATGTCCTTCACCCAGGAAGGGTCACATAGACCCGTGCATTGTTCCCTTTGGGTAGGAACTTGCCAAACCCTCTCTTTCCCTCCCTCCTTTTTGAATGGAATTGAGTTTTTCTCACAAGTGAGCATGCAATTGTTAATCTACTAGTTTCAATTTAGTATTGAGCATGGGTGCTGTTTGTTTTTCAATTCCTGTGATACTTTACTCAGGAGAGTGTTCTCTAAATCCAATCTGGTTGTTATAAAAGATAAAAAATCTCCATCTATTTTAAAGGCTGAATAGTATTCCATGGTATACATATATCACAGTTTATCAATCTGTTCATGTGTTTAAGGGTATTTGGGCTGTTTCCACATCTTTAAATATTCAAATATTCGGCTATAAATATTCAAGTCCAAATCTTTATGATATAATGACTTTTTTTCTTTTTGGTATATAACTAGTAACGGGATTGGAAGGTCTGCTTTGAGTTCTCTGAGGAATCTCCATACTTCTCTCCACAGAGGCTGTGCTGGTTTCCAGTCCCACCAACAGTGTATTACTGTTCCCTTCTCTTTGCACCCATGCCAGCATCTGCAGCTTTGGGACCTTGCGACATCTCAAAATGTCAGGGTTAGGTGATACCTCAAAATGGTTTTGATTTGCATTTCTCTGATAATTAGAGATGATGAGCATTTTTTAAATGTGTTTGTGGGCCATTCTCTGTCTTCTTGAGAAAAGATTCTGTTCACTTCCGGCTCCATTCTTTAATACCAAGCTCAGACTACAGTGTCTGTGTCAAAATGAGTCTTAACAAAACTGTGTTGAATGAGGGAATGTTTTTTTCTAAGTCATTAGCAAATAGAAACATTTTCAATGGCTGAAGGAAGTTGTTGAAAATTTCTCCACTCTAGTAGAACCTCTAGTTATACTCCAAGATATTCCTAAAAAGATTTAATAGGCACAAAAAAGACCAATGCATTGCAACTATGCTTTCTTAGGTGTACTTAGCATTTCTATTTCCTTTCTTTTTATTTTTTAAAATAATGAATTCTGTATTAAAAATGGTCATATTTTTGAATGTCAACTTCCCCCCATTCCCTTGTAATAAAAATAAAATTTATTGAACAGGAAAGGTTTTATGCATGGTTTTCTGGATGGAAATAAGAGATTACAGTTTTCTTTTTTATTTGTAGGCAAGAATACAATGCAGTAGAAGCAGGTGAGAATTTGGAAAGGCATTTCCATGAAAACTATCTGGGTAGGGTAAAAACAGTTAAGGATCTGCTCATCAGTTCATTTTCTAAAACTCAAAATATTTTTCTTTTAAATTACTTATATGTTTATTCAGTGGAGAAAAAAATAGTGTTTTGTAAGACTGGCCAAGGGAAAAAACCACGAAAGAGTTTAATCCATTGCTTGGACAGATGAATCATCATCCCAATTTTCAATATTCATTAAGAATAGTTTTAGACCAACAGAAAAATTAAAAAGATATTGCAGAGCTTTCCCACGTATCTTGTACCCAGTTTCCTCTTTTATTCACATTTGACATTAGAATGATTCACTTGAAACAATAAACTGATATTGACATATTCTTTATTAACTAAAATTCTTCTTCATCAGATTTTCTTAATTTGTATCTAATGCCCTTTTGGCCTTATATCGCATTCCATTGTCATGTCTCCTTAGGTTTTTCTTGGCTGTGATGTTTTCTCAGATTTTCTTTTTTTTTTTTTTAAATGACTTGAAAGTTTCAGAAGTGCTAATTAGATATTTTGTAGAAGGCCTCTCAATTGGAATTTGTCTGATATTTTTGTTGTTGCTGTTTGTTTTGGTTATGATTTGACTGGGATTATAGGTTTTGGAGAAGCGTCCAGAGATAAATGCCATTCTCAATGTGTGTATATCAAATATCTCTGCTATCAGTGTGGCTGGTCATGTTTTCCACCACACAGTCCAGTTTCTCTCCACCTCTCATACTATGCTCTGTGGAAGGAGGTCACTGGGCACAGCACAGGCTAAAAGAGTAGAGAGTTTTAATCCAGCTTGTTGAAGCTGGATTATCACATAAATTATTTGGAATTTATCTGTTTATCAATCAATCAATCTAACTTCTTTTTGTTTTGGACAATAACTCCTATCATTAAAAAAAATTATTGTGGGTGGCACCTGTGGCCCAAAGGAGTAGGGCACCAGCCCCATATATTGGAGGTGGTGGGTTCAAACCCAGCCCTGGCCAAAAACTGCCAAAAAAAAAAAAAAAAATTATCCTTTCTCCTTTGAATTTCCTTTTTAGCTTTGTCAAAAACCACATGACTACATTTATGTGATTTTATTACTGGGAATAGGGACAGACTTGTTCCACTGATCTATGCACCTATTCTCCCACAAATATCATGTTCTCTTGAATATTATAGCATTTATTAACTTTTGAAGTTGAGTAGTGTGAGTACTCTAACTTTGGTTTTTGTTGTTTTGTTTGTTTGTTTGTTTTGTTTTGTTCTCAGAATTAAGTTGGGTAGCGTAGGTCTTTTTCCTTTCCATATAACTTTTAAAAGCAGTTTGTCAATATCTATAAAAAATAGTCTGATTGGATTTGGACTGTTGATTGAGATTTCTGGAATCTCTTTTTTCAAACTGGGAAGACATCTTAACATTATTATATTAAATTCCCAAGCAATGGAAATGTAATATCTTTCTACTTATATTAGTAAGCCTTAATATTTTTTCATATTGGTGATATTGTTATGTAGTATTTTAAAAAAAATTTTCAAATCCCAGTTGTTCACTATGGATAGACAGGAAAAAATTTTCTTTTGTACATTGAACTTGAATCTTGTGACTTTTCTATCTTTACTTATTATCTCTAAAGAGTTAATTTTGGGTTGTTTTGTTTTGTTTTAGATTCTTTCAGATCTTCTATATAAATGAGACTATCATTTGAGAATAAAGAACATGTTATTTCTTCCTTTCCTATTTGTATACTCTTCATTTATTTCCCTCCTCTTATTGCTCAAGCTAGAATTTCCAGTCTAATTGTGAATAGGAGCAATGAGAGAGGACATCCTTGTCTTGTTCCTGACCTCACAGGGACCATGTCTAATCTTTTACCACTAAGTATGTTGTTAGTTCTGAATTTTTATGGATTTCTTGTTAAGTTGTAATGATTTCATATAATCTTGTTTACTGAGAGTTTTTATTAAGTTTTTTTATATTAATATCTGGAAAATAATATCCCCAAAATACTACCCTCAGAATTTCTCCCAAGCCCCCCCCAAAAACAAAATAAAACAAAATCCCCCAAAAAGACAAAAGAAGGATTAAAAAAGGGATAAAAAAGCAAGCAAAAAGTATTTCTGTTAATATATTTTCTAAGCAAAGATAGAAATATAATTTGTGGTTTTAATTTTATAATTTATGAAAATAGTTTAACATGAGAAATTTGAAGTAAGCCTAATTTGAAGCAAATTTCAAAAAGCTTTGATTTTTTTTTCCTAAGGCTTCATTGGATAGAATAATTTCTTTATTCTTTGAATTTCTTGAAAAGAGAATCACAACAGTGAATTCTTTTTTTTGTTTGTTTTTTTGAGACAGAGTCTTACTCTGTTGCCCAAGCTAGAGTGCCCAGGTATCAGCCTAGCTCATAGCAACCTCAGGTGTTTACCTGGGTTCCAAGGATCATCTTGCCTCAGCCTCTCAAATACCTGGGACTACAGGCACACACCACAACATCCGGCTAATTTTTCTATTTTTAGTAGAGTTGGGGGTCTCACTATATTGCTCAGGCTGGTCTTGAACTCCTGAACTCAGGGATTACAGGTGGGAGCCACCACACTGCCCAACAATAGCTAATTCTTTTTTATTATATCATAGCTGTGTACATTAGTGTAATCAAGGGGTACAATGTGCTGGTTTCATATACAATCTGAAATATTTTCATCAAGCATAGCCTTTATGGCATTTTCTTAGTTATCATATGAAGTCAGAATCATCAGAGAAATGCAAATCAAAACTACTTTGAGATATCACCTAACTCCACTAAGATTAGCCCTCATAACAAAATCCCAAAACCAGACATATTGGCATGGATGTGGAGAAAAGGAAACAATAGCTAATTCTTGAAAGACCTGTAAGTTTAATGAATTCCAAACCAGAAAACCAGGTTGTCCTCCAAACGGGATGGCTTCCAGGGATTCTCTCAGGAACCTCCTTCAGGCTCCTTTCATTAGGGGACTCAAACAGTCCCCTGGGGGAGCCCTGCCTCCAGGATGCTGGGGTCTTCAGCGATGTTTCTAAACCCTAGTTTTCTTGTGAGGCTACTGAAGACTCCCTGGTTGACTTCTGGTAAAATAATACAGAGGGTGCCAAAAACAATATATACACAATTTTAAGAAGGGAAAGACCAGTATTAAAATTGTAGTACTCAATATATACTGATAACAAAAGATAAATACAAGTCAGGTTGAGCACCTCTTATAACTGGAGAAGTCAAATCTGATTTAAATATTACAAATTTAATACAGTTTTTTTCCTTTCTTAAAATGTATATACATTTCTTGGCCCCTCTAATATATTGCTCTCAGATTAAAATTCAACACCAGAACATTTTATATAGGACAAATAGTGCAATAAAAAAATTGAATACCTTCTAGAGTATTCAGACAGCTGTCATAGTTTCCAGCCTCACCCCATACTCCCTACTCTACTCATATGGGTTTGTCTTAAAGAAGACATATATAAATGTAAATGTATATGTGTGTATGTATCCTTCTCTCTCTCTCTATATATATATTTATAATTTATTTTTTAAAATTAAAATATTTATATTTTTCTAGATTACAAACAAAAGAATTCTAAATTGTTCATCAGAATCCTCTTGATGGAACTCTCACTGCAGTGGGGAAAAGCACACACGCGTCATCTCTTTCTCTTGATCTGTGAAACATAGTTCTAGAAGGGGAAATGTGGAGGGAAGATGTGTATGTGTGTGTTGAATGGAGCCTGGATTGCTCTCGCTTTCTCTCCTGGACAGCGTCCCATTACACAGCCTGGACAGTATCATGTTCTCACTCTTCTTTATTCCACCCTGGTTGGTGAGACTTCCCTGCCTTTCCTTGAGTCCCTTCTCTCTGTGGTTCCCAGAGAGGACCGTGAGTTGTGAAAGTGTCAGAACAGTGTAAATGCTGATGTATAGACCACAGTTGTTTCTCTCAAAGGGCCTTTGGAGCCCTCCCCTTTCCTCTGTTCCCTTCAAGTTGGGAATGATTCATCAGTTGGCCTTTAGCAAGAAAAGAGGCTGGCCTGAGGTCTCAGGCCTTTGACCTCTGCGAAGAGAAAGGTCACACTGGGAGCAACTGTGCAAGCCCCGGAGAAGGAGCCACAGGCATAGAAACCCGAGGCGGAGGCGCCAGGGCAGAGCAGAGGGGGCTGGTGGGAAAGAGTGGGAGTCGAGAAAAGTTAAGAGTATATTTCTAAGAGACTCAGTGGATCAGCTGACAACCTGGGTCAGGGGTCATATTTATGCTTGATTCCCTGAGCATGTTACAGTAACATCTGCTTGTTAAGGGCCTTTAGGGGGCAGGCCTGGGGACCAAGCGCTCCTGACCTCCTTCCACAAAAGGGGGCAGGCTAAGAGATTAGGGGTTCCTATTAACATTGTGTTTGACTTGACAATCTCCCCTCCACCCCCGCCACCTTCTCCTGGGCATGATTTGTCAGCTTCACCCCATTTCTTTTTATAATCTTGCTAAATATTTGAATGAGCCCCATGGTTGTCTGTAGAACAGCATATGAAACTGTAGAAAAGAAAGTTGGAATTCGTTTGGGAATAATGTGGCTGAGAAATAGAGAATGGGGAAGACTAAGAGGGGGGGAAACCCAAGAAATTCTCTGTGTGCTAGAATTGAATCATTTCACAGACTTCTTAGCTTTTGACATCATAACCAGAATATAAAGTCCCTTGTAATTGTGTAATTAGTCTCCTAACAGGAAACACAATTTCATCATTGAATTGTTAGGAAATTATTGCTCTATGTGTTATTTTTCCCTGGGACATTTATGTCCTAAACTCACATGAGGACAGAACGCAGCATGGGGAGGAGGCTGAGCTCTGAGCATTGATTCTGGTCTTCTATTAACCTTTTTTGTTTGAGTCACTTTTATCTTCTTTACACACACTTTCCTTGAAAAAATGTCAGTTATTTTTTTCCCTCCTGTCATCAAAGAAGTAGAGTTTTATGTATAAACAGGCCCCGTCTCCAATTTCTTTGGCCAAATTAAAAATCAATAGAGGCTTAAAGTAATTTTTGAAAAACAGGCGAAAGGAAAAAGAACTCCACCAAACTGCTAAATTCTTTTCTATTTATTTATTGAATGAACACTGGTTGTGCTTCTGAAGCACACATTTTGCATTGGTTACATTTACCCAGATGTTCATGTTCCTATTTCCCATGATTTTTAAATGGAAGTTTCTGGAAGGACTTAGCTCTGTTTGATAAAATCTGTTGGTGTCACTTCAGGCCTTTATTTCATGAGTGTACATACTTGAGGCTTTAACCACTCACATGACATTTTGCTCTGCCCTAAAGCTGCCCATGGAGGAATAAGACACAGGAGTGGGGGAAGGAGATTAGAGATAGAAGATGTTATTTTTAGCTGGAAAAAAAAAAAGTTAAAATAAGCAAGTGAGCAATATCACATAATGCAACCTCCTCTGGGTTCCACACGTAGCAAAGTTCACACAGTCCAACCTTCCATGTAGCTATATGGAAACAACATGTTTGCTATTTATAGGGAATTGCCTTAGGGAGACCAGCTCCGAGGAGGAGAATGGATTGTTCCAAGGCAAACGGGATGAGTGGATGGGCCTCTTCAAAGGTAAGGGCTGGGTATATGTGTGTGTGTGTGTGTGTGTGTGTGTGTGTGTGTGTGTGTAGGGGTGGTGGTGCATGGGTGTGAGTGCATGCACACGTGCGCACACCCTAGCACGTGCACATTTGGGGTCAGGGTAGTTGGTGGTGGGTGGGTGATGGGAGCGGTTCCAAACCACTTTGTGATTATAAATAATAAAAAAAAATTCAATTGGAAGTGCGTCCTGCCAAACTTCACAATAAACCTCCTAGCAGGACATTGAGATTTTCTAAATCAGGGTCAGACCCACAAGCATAAGGGCCAACAAGTTCAGTGGGAAAAAACGACTCTTCTTCCCAGTTCTTTTTTTTTTCTGTCTCTTTTTTCTTTCATTTGGAAGGGACCTCCTCATATACATGCAGAGCAATTTTCCAGTACATTAACCCAGGAGGGTTCCTCTCTCCGTGGACTCAAGAGACAGAAAAGTTGAGAAGCAGGGTGAAGGGAAGATGGATGAGCCTGGGATAGAAGAGAGGGCAGTTTTTCCACTGTCCTGCCCTGTACACCTAGGACAAAGACTTCATTGACTGCAATGCTTGACATCAGCCTCATAAACTAGTAGTCGGCACAAAAGGTTGACACTTGAAAGTTCCCGTCCCTGCCTTCTTCCTATTGCAGCTGTGCACGGGGGTTGGGCCTAACAGTCGTGTCCCTTTGTTAGCCCAGAGGAAAGGGGTGAAGATAAATAGTGTTGACTTTAATGTAGTCACACAATTTTGCTCTTTCCAAAAAGACAACATTTCCTGCCAGGCCTCACCTCAGGGCCCCAGGAGGTGGGACTCTCTTCCTTTTGGGGCAGGGAGGGAGGATAGGGTTGGAATGGTGTCCCTGTGATGGTGCAGTCTGGGCAAGTGGCTTGAAGGAAGGACACAGGTGAGGGCCAAGTGTGGAGGCATTCGTGGGTTTGGCTCCTTGTTCTCCGTGAGGAGGTGGGATGGTTTTTGTGCATTCCCGCTCGGTCACAGTGGTTTCTTTCATTCTCTTGAGATCCCTGGAAAATGGCCCTAGAGGGGGAAGAAATGGACACAGGAAGCAAATCTGAAAACGTGTGTAATGATATGAGTTAAAAGATTTTCGTAAACCACCATATCTCTCTGATTATCATAAGTCCAGAAAGTAAAATGCTTCTTTGAGATCTTTTCAGTAATAAGACTTTTACAACAAGCCCTTAGTACAAGGCAAGAATTCAAGGTTCCTATGTGCTCAAGGCAAGAACACATCAGCCGGGGTGGTCTATTGCATTTGGTTGTTATTATAATGAATTGTTATTTGACTGGGCTTCAGCATAGGTAAATTCTTTTGTGTTAGTCCCTTTTGCTTCTGGGAAAGAAGAATTTGAAATGGGAAACACAGGCCCCAGTGGGCGGTCATGGCCAAGTCAATTGGGCAGGAGAGGATCAGGTGCCTTGATCAGATCCCAAGTCCTCTGAATTCAGAGGACCACTTCAGATCTGTCTTTCCACTCTCTAGGCTGACTCATTGGAAGATAGTGTTTGAGCCATAGGCAATCATGAGCATCTGTCTTCAGTTAGCCCTCTTCATATTCAGAGTCTCAGAGCTGGGAGCGTTCAGGTTGTAAGGAGCCATGCAAATGCATTCTACCTACAGAGCAGAGTGAGGGAGGTATGGAGGCTCAAATATCTAAAGGCTCCCTCCCCACACTGCAGAAAAGTCCAAGCTGAGACATAAGTGCCAGAGGAGCGTTCTATTTAAACACCAGCTGTGGAACTCAGATCGATTATTAGCTGGTTTTAACCTTCGGTTGCTATCTTTCTTCCCTCATCAAGTTTCCATGTTTGAGCTCCATTGTGCTTACGGCACCTCATTGCACTATCTGAGCAAAAACTTGGAGAATTACAAATCCAGGGTATTTCAGAAACTCCATTCTCTACAACTCTGTCAAAATTTTATTCTAGAGAACTGCTTGAGGCTGGGACTTAAAGATCTCTCCTTTGATGAGAAGGGACTTAAAGATCTCTCCTTTGATGAGAACGTATTTGAGATTGGATCTTTTCCATGAATCTTGTAAGTAAATGTAGCTACTCTAGCAATTAATAGTTGCGAGTTAGGAAACAAGTTCCTTGAAAATAGAGAAAGTACTGACCATCTTCCAATGCACAGATGTTTAACCTTCTCTTTAGGAAAACACCGTAATGGATGGATTTCCTCATGAACTTACTTACTTTTTCCCTAACTTACCATTTGCTTTTAAATGGTTATGTGGCAGTAATTTTGACTTACTGATAAATGCTTCATGCCAGCCATTGCCTTTTGTCTTACCTTTGGAATTCTGGAATTTATTATTTGAAGGATATACTTATGTTTAGTTACACACAAGGAGAGCCTTGATTATTCCTGAAACCTACTAGTTATCTCAGAATGCCCCACCCTCTCCCATTTTCATAGCCCAGGTCTGGTTTCTGGAGAAGTGTGAAGTGGTGTGAAATGGTGTGAAGCCCATCGTGCCCATCTGCCTCTACCTGTGTCCATGGCCTTCTTCCTAGTCTCCAGGCCATTGGCTTTTTAGCTCCACTATTCTCTGGTCTCTGGAACATAAACTGCCATTTGCAGCTCTCAGACATGAGAGGAAAAAATTAGCTGAATACGAACAGTCAGAAAGCCCAGTCTGGACGGTAAGAAAGAGAAAAGTGGAAGCTTCATCCCACAGATGTTCACGGGATGGTGAGACACGAGCTGAGAAACTTCGCTGTGCTTCTCTGCACTCATGTCTCTCTCTCTGGGCCTCTCTTCTCCAGCAGGAACATGGTTCCACAGGCTCTTGGTGACAATGAATGCCCAAAGTAGAGAGGAGCAATCTGAACCCCTCTCCTCCAAACCGGAGGTGACTGGACTTGTCTCTCCTCCTTCCCTTTCCCATCCCCTTTCCTTCCTGTGCCTCGACTCAAAACATAGGAGGAACTCCCCACTCGGGTTATCCTGCAGTCTCTGGATTTGATTAAGTCTCTTGATCTTTTCTTCAGAGGATCTTGTACCTGAGAAGTAACAAGGTATTGGGAAAATCATGGCCTGGGTTCCAGGAAGACGTCGGTTCTAGTCTTTGCCTTCTTAATAGAACTGAGGCAAGAATTTCACCTCCCTTATTTTCCTATCTGTAGAATGGGCAAACTAGACTTAAATCCGAATGATTTTTTTTCTCTTTCTTCCTAAGTTCTAACAATGACCCACATTAAGTGGGTCACTATGAAAGTTTTGAGACAGAATCTGTTGTGATCCATTATTTCACTTCCAAGGAACACAGCCGACAGCATCCTTTCCGATTCACTCACGCAAATTTCAACTTGCTTGACTTACCGGTTGTTGCTGTGAGGGCTTTGTTTCTGTCTGTGCAGATTTTACATTTCTTAATTTCTGTGTGTCTCAAAACTTTTGTAATGACCTACGATTACAAGTAATCATCGCGAATAAATGAGACTGAGTTTAAGAAAACAATTGGACATTAAAGAGTCTGATCTCATTTTAGATATTAGAAAGGTCAGTGAATTTGTTGTGTGCCCACGAGCAAGCATTCCCCCACTCTCTATACAGCTCTGTGTCATGGGATTGGAACTGATGAGTCTTTAGAGTTTTCTTCGTTCTACTTGAGGACACATAGTTTTGTAACCACACCATTAAAAACTGACTTTCCAGGCAGTGGCTTCAGCATGTAGAGGACCCCTTGGGATTCAGCAATTGGCCTGATGTCCCTAACTTGAATCAGAGTGTTACAATTCTTTTAAATAAACATTTGCATTCTGGCTAATTTGAAAGTATTACATTCCGACAAAACTCTAGTTCTAGTTGGATGATATAAAACCTTCATTTCAGATAAAACGTGCATTTCAATCCTTTTATATTTATGTGGGTACAGGCTGTGAGCACCCCTCTGACTATTCTGAGTCCTGGGAACTGAGTAGACAGGTCTTCTTTTGTTCCCTACTCACTTTGTCTCTGGGACCTAGACTATTGCTGCAGGTAAGAAGAAAAGGATTTTTCCTATTTTTTGATCCGAAGACAGAAGAATTTCCTCCATGCAAAGACACCAAGTAGAACCAAGGCTGTGAGTGTAATTAGAAAAAGAAAGGCTGGGTTTATTTCATTGCTGTCCTCACTGATGTTGGCACCAAGAAACTTCTGTTACAGGCTTATGATTTCATATGCACCTTGATGTCGACTTTACACAGACAAAGATCCGTTGAGTTAGGGAGCTAATTGTTGGTTCCAGTTCCCCAGCTTTGTCTTCTCAGGGATACAACCTCATATGATAATCATTTCGTAAACATGTCCAACTTGACAACACGCAAACCTCAAAATCGGATACACCTCTAACTCAATTCCTGTCTCTGCTTAGAACCCATTGGCTCTTCTTTTCCTTTCATTTTCCTTTTTTTAGTATTATTCTTATTCTCATTGGTATCCCAACCCTGCTTCTGTCTTTTTCTCTTGCTTCCTACATGCTGACAGTGATCTAATCCTATTGATTCTTTCTTCCTCCTATGACCTGATTTTATCCTTTCTATTTCTGTTGCCCCATTTAGTAAAGGTTCTCAGATTTTTATTCCTAAAATGCCTGAATAGCCCCTGAGTTCTCTTTTATGCACTTACCTAATATGATTCTCTGCTGCAGTGGCTAGCTTCTCTTCTTATGCTTGCATGATTTATCAACTTTGTCCACCCAAACTGAGATACTTTTATTCTCTCGTATATTTCAACTCACATTCATCAGCAAGCCTGCCTTGACCCCAGTAAGAGCTCTGTGAACATATTTTTTTCTGAATGCTAATGCACCATTAGTATTTAGTATATACATCACTATTCCTATTTGAGAAAACATATTAAAATAACCAGTCTTCTAGCAGCTCTTGGAATTATAAACACAATCGCATGGAGATTATATATAGGGTCAGAAGGAGGGTATAGACATAGGCGTTGTTAATAGTAACACCAATATTGGTTATCATTGGTTAAGTGTTGCTTATGTGCTGGGAAATATTTTGAGCATTTTATTGTCATTGTCTCATTTAATTCTACAATAATCTTCTAAGGTTTGTACTGAGTATCCTATTTCAGAGATGTGAAAACAAAAGTTCAGATAAGCCTAGGACAATGAGGCACATATTTTAATAAAACAGAGAAATACAAATCAAAGCCACTTTGAGATATCTCACCTAAGTCCAGTATGATTAGCCCACATCATAAAATTCTAAAACTGCAGATGCTGGTGTGGATATAGAGAGAAGGGAACACTTCTACATTGCTGGTCGGGTTGCAAACTAATACAACCTTTCTGGAAAGAAGTAGGGAGAATCCTCGAAGAACTAAAAGTTGACCTTCCATTTGATCCTGCAATTCCACTGCAAGGTATCTACACAGAAGAACAAAATCATTTTACCACAAAGACACTGCAGCCCAGTTCATAATTGCCAAGTGTGGAAGCAACCCCAAAACCCATCAACCCATGAATGGATTAACAAACTGTGTCATGTGTATATCATGGAATACCATGCAGCCATAAAAAGATGGAGACTTTACATCTTTTATGTTTACCTGGATGGAACTGGAACACATTCTTCTTAATAAAGAATCTCAAGAATGGAAAAAAAGGTATCCAATGTACTCAATAGTACTATGAAACCAATATATAAACACTTATACACTGATACAAATGATAAAACACAAATATAGTCTAGCTGGGGGGGAGGAGGGTGATTGGTGGGTCTCCCCTAATGTGCACAATACAAGGGTGGATCTCCCCTAATGTGCACCATACAAGGGTGTATTTCAAAATAACTAAGAGTAAATTTTAAATGTCTTACCACAAAAAACAAATAAGTGAGGTGATGGCTGTGTTAATCAGTTTTATTTAAGCATTCCATGTTGTATATCAAATGATCGCACTGTACCCATAAATGTATACAGTTATGATTTTCATTAAAAATTAACTAAAAAATAAAGCTCCAATAGATTATGAAAGGCCAGCATGAGGGTGACTTCCATCCAATTGGGAGAAGGACTATAAAAGAGGTTATAAAGGTGGAGGAAAATTACTTGGTATTTTTCATTTGATTAATTAGTATATTAGAATGTTACTTTTTAAAGTCCTACTATAGTTCAATAAGTTCATGTTGTGATTCTAACTGGATGGTAAGCTCTTTGAGGATAGATGAGCTATTTTTTATGTATTTGTTTTTGCTACGTCATCTAATCTAATGCTTTACAAGTGTATATTGATTGAATATTGATTGAGCAAGTATATATTGATTGAATATTGATTAGCTTTTGTTGTCTTCACTACAGAGATGGTGCATTTCAACTTATTTTTATTATTTGGTTCTTGTTACTGTTCTAGTCACATACTTTGAGTTAGTCTGCTACTTCATTTGTTGGGAATGAAGTTTACTTAGGCTTACTATGTATACCGTGTACATGCCAATATAATTACAATGATTATATTTTCAGATTTCAATTTATTGTGAAGTATTTGGGGCCTATTTTTCTCCTCTGAGTCTACTCAAAAGTATTTTCTAGACAGGGTTTAATTAGTAGTAGAAAGGATTATAACTGGTCTAGGTGAGCTGATGTGAACTGCTGAAGATTTTCACAGAACCATTATTGTTCTCTAGAGTTTCTCATCCTGGTAGTGTGTTCTTCCTAAGGCATAAAGGACTTTCTCACAGGATTTTGGAGACTATTAAATAGAGTAATAATAAAAAGTACAGCAATCTTTGTCATCTTCATCACCATCATCTTCATGATCACCACCACCATCGTCACCTTTGCTATCATCATCACTGTCAACCTCGTCATCCTTACCATCATGAACATCATCTTATCACACTATCAGTTTTCACCATCACCACCATCATCACCATCACTGTCATCATCACTGTCAACCTCGTCATCCTCACGAACATCATCTTATCACCCTATCCATTTTCACCATCACCACCAACATCAAGATCACTGTCATCATCACTATCACCATCATCATCCTCACCATCATGAACATCATCTTATCACCCTATCCATTTTTACCATCACCACCATCACTGTCATCATCACTGTCAACCTCGTCATCCTCACCATCATGAACATCATCTTATCACCCTATCCGTTTTCACCATCACCTTCATCACTGTCATCAATCACGGTCAACCTCATCATCCTCACCATCATGTACATCATCTTATCACTCTATCCATTTTCACCATCACCACCATCATCGCCATCACTGTCATCATCACTATCACTGTCATCATCCTCACCATCATGAACATCGTCTTATCACCCTATCTGTTTTCACTATCACCACTATCATCTCCATCACTGTCATCATCATCATTCTCACCATCACGAACATCATCTTATCACCACCATCATCACCATCACTGTCATCATCATCATCCTCACCATCATGAACATCATCTAATCACCCTATCGGTTTTCACCATCACCACCATCACTGTCATCATCACTGTCAATCTCATCATCCTCACCATCATGAACATCATCTTATCACCCTGTCCATTCTCACAATCACCATCATCACTCCTGACATATATCTGTAAATGTCATTGGCTATCAGTGAACAAAATCATACCATGGTTCCAGTACTAATATCAGTTAGAGAGGAGATAGAATGCTAAAACTGGCTAATCCTCTCAGAGCAAAGACAGATATACTTCATTAATGTACAACTCTGCCATCTCTTCTTATGCATTATATATGACATTCTTCAAGGTGGGGAGGATACAGTGTTTTCTACTTGAAGAAAGTATCTGCAACTACCTGGAAACATGTCCCTCACCTTTGATTTGAAATTCCCTCAGAATCCTTGATACAAAAATTGATTCCATTTACATTTAATTCCATAAATATAGTTATCTTAAAGTTCATTTTAAAGCTACTAACAAGTAAAAGGTCTGAATGCTTGAACAAACATTAGAGTTATGGTTGATCAGAAACTTTTTTAAGAATCATTTTGTGCCTTAAATTAATGCAATTAAAACTGAATTACAAAAAAGAGGTTATTTGTAATTTATATGCAAAACAAAGTTAAGGTAAACATATTTTGTTGGCGAGTCATTTGTTCTTTCCAAGGATAAATTATACATATTTAAATAAAGAAAACTAATCATTTGAATAATAACTATTGAGACGTTCTTGTGCAGAGAGCTGCATGTTCAGAAATATCGATTTGATATTTTTTTCCTGAATTCTCCTGAAGTAAAAATAATGTAGAACTTTGGATACAGATGCAATTATCAAGTACATGGTTCCTTTCAGTTCAACTTTCAAGTGACTCACCTTCTTTTTAGTAACACATATTGTCGATAATAAAAAGAATTTTAAAAATAAAAGTTAAAAGAAGCTGTATATATGGGTTGTTCATTTTTACATTTGTTCAACACTAATGGTCTGTGGTATGGGGTTATCCAGTATACATTCTGCATTTTAAAGGCAAAGTTGACGACTAGTTAACTAAATTAAAAAATAAAAAGGAACCTAAACATGATGTTTAACAGGTTTTATTTTTTATTTTCCAAAAATTTCTCCCCAAACCCATTTTAGAGCTATTGTTTAAATATTCTTAAACATACTTTAAAGTTAACAAAGAAGTTAACTGAAAATGTAAGGGAAACCACATGAGTTTTTCTAGTTCACCATTTATTTTTTAATTCAAAAATCAGAAAGAGGTAGAAGAAATATGATCTCAAAATGAAGTCTACAATGATTAAATACACTTTATTTTTTAATTCATGATCTTTCTGTTCTATTGTTGGTAACTGAGCTTTGGGAATACCTGGAGTAAAGAAGCAACCTTCTAGTGCGGGGGGGTCCAACCTTTTGGCTTTTCTGTGCTACATTGGGGAAAGAAGAGTTCTCTTGGGCTACACAACAAATACGCAAACTCTAATGAAAGTCGATGAGGTCTGTACATAATTTTCATAATATCCACCAGCACAGATAGGCAAAAAAGTCCTCACATAATAATCCTAATTATGCATCAGCCTGTTCAGAGAGTTTTTAAAAATCATCCAGCAGGTCCCCAAGTTTGCAATCACTAATATAGGAAATGTACGTATCTAAGTAATTAAACATCTTTTTAGGGGTAGTTTTTACTATAAAGTAGAAGAAAAGTGGGCAACATAGAGCTAGTGGGATATGTGAAATTAATTGCATTTGAGAAACTAATGCATCAATATTTGGCTTGATGGAAATAATTGCAATTCTCAGTGAGTTCTCAAAGTGCTCATCAGATATTTAGGTTCTACTTTTACTCTCAATGTGCTTCACTCTTGAAAACAGTTGCTTCCAGATGGAGGTTCTGCCATTCAACTGATGATAAGAATAAGACGTAATTGTGAAGTGAGGGATATTTGTCTCTGGGAACATAGGACCTATAAAAATTCAGTAAAGACACATGATCAAATTTTTCTTCAAGTTGAGAGTCAGATTGCAGCTCTATGCATTCCATTTGAAAATTGGCAGGTAACATATTTATGTTGACAGAAAATGGAGTCGCAAATGCACCAAAATAATGATTATTTTCCTAGAAATCTTTTCAAATTCTTACATCAAATCAAAAAGCCAGGTGGCATATTTTTCACTGTGTCTAACCCACATGTTGAAATGCATAAAATTGTTTGCCTTAATTTGAGTCTGCCATAATTTCAGTTTCATTTGGAATGAAAACTGTTGTTATAGTTTGAAACATTATATTGATAAGTTTGTTTTCACCTTAAAGATGCATATATTATTCATTTAAATGAGTGGTTAAATCCAAAAAAAAAAAGCAAAATCTGCAAGCCAGTTTTCATTATCAGGTTCTGGCACAAATTTGGTTTTTGATACCAGAAATGGCTTGGTAACATGTCGCAAATCATAAAATCTTTTCAACATTCTGCCTCAACTAAGCCATCTTACTTCTGAAAAGTAAATGATGTCACCACCGTCAGCTTCAATACTTTTAAGGAATTCCTGGAATAGGCGATAATTCAATCCTTGACCCTTATGAAATTTAGAGTCTTGATGACCATTTGCATGACATTATCCATTCTTAAAGCTTTCGTGCATAATTTTTTTGATTATGCAGTGATACTTCATCAAACATGAGTTTGGGGCATCAATTTCATCTTCTTCTATTAATTTTATGACTCCTCTTTTACCTACCATTGCTGGGGCCCATCAGTAACTATACCAGATATGTCGACAATGGACAAAGAAAATCTCTTTAACATTTTTTCCTGACTTGTACGAATGTCTTTATTTAATTGTATCTTTTGATGTCACTAAAGAAGCCATTTCTTCAGGGACATTATATTTGTCATTAATACATCTAATAAAAGTGATAAGTTGAGTCATATTTGTATAATCAGTGCTGCCATCCCTTGCCAAAACATAAAATGTAAAACTAGCACCTTTACTCTCCAAACTTCTTTTGATAGATTTTCCAATTTATTTAGTTTTCCTGGCTATAATCTTGTGAGACAATCTGACTTTAAAAATATCCCCTCCCTTCTTTTCAGGGCAAATAATATTTGCATGGTTTCCATACATTGCTCAATAAACACCATCAGCAAATGGTTTATTTGTTTTTTGCTATTAAAATAACCAGCTTTTACGGTGGAAGTGAGTTGTAACTTTAAAGAAAATTTTTGTTGAGAAAACAGACTTTTTCTCAGTTACGCTATTTTGTCTTTAAGACATAATCCTTCACGTGTAACAAATTTGGTAGTGTGTTTTTGCATATAATGCCTTTTCAAATTAGAGTCTTTAAAAATTTGCACAAATTCATTACAAAGTTAGCAGAGTACTCTGCTATTTGCCTTGATAAAAAAGTAGTCATTTGTCTACTTTTCATGGAACAATCTTCCTTCATCTGTAATTTTTCTTTTTTGGGGGAGGGGGTTCTGTTTTCTTTTGGGACATTTTAGAATCCATGTTGGGATTAAAAAATAATAACAGCTAATAGAGTATATTTATTTCATTATGAAAATTAATTTACAGGAAAATAAAAAGGAAGGATTGGGACCTCCCACACCTGACTGTCTATGCAGGCAAGGCAGAGGCCAATTTTAAAGCATGGGGGGCCATGAGTGAGACGCCACCGAGGTGTGGAATTATCTTAATGATCAGATAAGAATGTTTTACCTATCTTCCAAAAAAACGTAAAACTCCTAATGTTGCAATGGTAGGTTAAAGTATTATTGATAGTCTGTGCTTTACCAAGTCCCCATGAACACATATAAGGTCCCATGGTGTCAAGTTGACTGTCTATGCTGGGAAGAAGACACACTGGAAGCCACATACTGGGTAAAACTAAAGACATGGAGAGCGTACGCACATTTGTTTCACATGACATTGTGACACAATCTACAAAATTCATGCGTGAAAATCCCACAATTGAGGTCCACCAAAAAGTCACACAAAAATCAGATCATGTTTTAAGTAAGTTAACAATTTTGTGTTGACTGACATTGATGGCCATCTGGGCCACATGTGTCCCCAGAGCCATAAGTTGCACCCTCAAAGAGTGCCTTTGAAACACATAACAATGTTCCAGTGTTTTTTAGGAGAATTTATGATTATATGCTTTTTTTCCTTAAAAAAGTGATAATTTGTATAAATAATAGTTGTTACAAAGTTATTTTATAAATCAATTTATATAAATGAATTTATTGGTTATTTCTGATCAATCTATGAAAAAAATCATAAATATTTACTTATATGTCCATAAACATATGTACACATTTATAAAGTTATATATTATCTATAATGCATACAAAACTTTATATATTTTGAATATAATAGTTATAGTTTTTGTATTTAGACTATTCCAACTATTCTTTATTTCTGATTAATCTGTGGAAAGAAAATTGTTGCTAGAGAGTAACTTTGTAAACTACTTAATAAAGCACCTTCTAGGGCAATGTCTGTGACTGAAAAGAGTAGGGCACTGGCCCCATATACTGGAGGTGGTGGGTTCAAACCTGGTCCTGGCCAAAAACTGTGTAGTGCCCAAATTTCGGAGTCCCCCAGAATAAACTCACATCAGGTGTTCCGATGCAAAAATAAAGAGTGAAGTTTATTACAAGCTTAAGCTCGGGCCTTCAGCTCCGTCAAAATGGTGGATCGATCTGAGTGGCCCGAGGGGTAGGGCCGAGGTATTCTTATAGTGTACCGAAAGGAAGTTGGGAGGGGGAAATGGGCTAAGGGGAGTGGGATAAGGGAAAGGTGGAGTAAGGATGAGTCCAGGTGTCTTGTCACTTGTTGATTGGATACCTCGGAGGTGCCAGGAAGGGGTGGGTGGTCGCTAAGCAGGAAGGGGCTGGTATTGTTCAACCAGTGGGGGTGATCAGGGGAACTGGAGCAAGGAACCAAAATTTGCAAAACTAGTATTACACAGCAAACTACACAGTGACCTGTAAAATGGAGTCTGTTAACAAAATGGTGTTACTTTGGTCCTTTCAACTGCAAAACCCCCAAAATAATAAAAAAAAAATAAAGCACCTTCTACACCACCTAGAACCAAGTCTCATTAAAAACACAAATTCAACAGTAGATTTTAAAATGAATTAGAGCACCCTACCACTCAAGTCTGTTTCTGTATGGGACTTTAAAACACAGAGAGGGCCAAAACAAGCATACACATTTAAAGAAAGAAAAATCTGAATTAAATTTGTAATACCCATTCATGTTTGACTTCTGCAATTGCAAGAGGTGCTCAACGTGACTTGTCTTCGTCTTTTGTTACTGGTATATATTGAGTATTACAAATTTAATACATTTTTTTCCTTTCTTAATAATTAATACATTTCTTGGTACCCTCTGTATATATATTTCTGATTATTCAAAAATTTAGTTAGTGTTCACTATGGAAATTTTAGAATTTGGAAAGACCACATACATATCACTTTCTTATAATATAAGCCTTTTCTTTATAAATGGTGAGCCGAGTTAGTATGCAAAAATTCAACAATCACTGGCCAGTGTGAAGTATTGCTACATGGAAGCAGGTGAGCTGGGTGAATTGTTCTCCTGACTCTCATCTCTGTCCTGTGTATACATATATAGAGATCCATAAATAATGTACACATTTATAAGTTTATATATTATCTATACCACATGCAAAACTTTATATATTTTGATTATAATAATCGCAGTTTCTGTAATCTGTGGAAATAAAATTTTTGCTAAAGAGTAACTTTTTAAACTATTTAACAGGCACCTTAAAAAATCCTGTTTATTAGCAATGTCTGTGTGAAGTACAAATAGTTCCCAGCAAGACCACAGGGAAGCCGAGAGAAGAACTTTTGCAAGACAATATTTCCTTATCACCAAAGGGTTACAGCATGGCTATTTTTAGCTGTTTGTTGGCGCTCTTTGCCAATCAATTCATTATTTTAGCACCACACCTAAGCAGTTCACCTTAAGAAGTAAATATTTTACTTAATTAAAATGTTATTTTGCAATCTAACTTCATTGCTCAAATACAAACTGAGCATCCACAGGATGAATTTAACAAACTTTTTCTTTACAAGGCAAAATTGCATTCTGGAAACATTACGATTTTGTCAGTACTAAATGACAGTGGCCCTTTTCCAGATTCCCAGTGAAGTGTTAGGTTCACTTTGAAGCATGCATCTGAAGATATTCTCCCCCAAATGTGTCTTGAAGTCCTCGAAGGAGGCTTGAAGTATTTTTTTAGAAATTAGGAAAAAAGGAAGTAATTTCACTTTTTTGCTTATTTTTTCCTAAAGAGAAATGAGAATGCATGCCTATGAGAAATAATGGTTGAAGCCATGGGTTGCCACTTTAATATTGCAGTGATCACTGTGCTCTCCTTATTCTAAAGGAGGATTTCTTTGTTATATCTTGTCTATTTACACTGCCTGGTTATTAGAAAAGTACACTGATGTAAGCCATCATTGAAATTCCTAAACTCGATTAAAAAAAAATCCCACTGATTAGGTTTCAACACAAACATGCACTTCGTCACACGTGGTTAGCAGATCACAGAGTACAATGCAGAATAGCTTTGCCTCTCATCTGATGGGAAGGTGTTATGAGATCACACACTTCTACATTTATTTATACCCTCAAAACGTCCTATAACAGGAAATTCACTCCATCAGAGAAGAGCGATTTCTACCCTCATTTGTGTTTGAAACATGAAAACAACATAACAGCTGCATGCTGCATTGAAAAAAGAAGATACACATGCATTTAAATCACTTATATCTTACTTTTTTATGATGCAATTGTGAATTATGTTCTTTTTGCATCTGTAATTAGAGGGCAGAACAGATGGCGAAGGCTTCGTTTAAAGTGATGTGTCCATTAAAATAACCTATGCTGCCAAATGATTGTTCACTATAACAGGGTATTCATTCACTGTGGCAGGCACTTTGCCGTACTGAAATATGTCGCGAGGAACCCTGGCCTATACATGACGCTTATTATTTTTAAGGGCTTTCCAATAAAAGGGTTCACTGTAGCACAGCTAGCTTTGTACCTCATTTATCTTCTGAGCATATGTTTTACTATATTGTTCTAATTAAAAAATGACCTTGTATATAATGATCAGAACTCAGTGCTGAAAATGATTCATCTAGGAGCTGGGGACATGAGAAGCCATATTAAACTGGGCAGTGAGAAGGAAGGGGAGCAGTGGGTAGTGGGGAAGAAAATCTTTTCCTAAAACCCTAAGTTCAAAGAGTTCAGACAAATCAGCTCATCTCTGCGATGTGCCGGCTCTTACTGTACATTATTTGGAGAAGGGTTTTTCAGAAACATAAAACCACAAACAACAAATACAGAAGGGTGAAGGTCACCATAACATTTGGTTCAAAGAAGCTCACATAAAATTTAGTTATTTTATATTTGGCCAAACCTACTATGTTGTTAGAAGCTATTAAGCGTGTGTTGTCCTTTGCTTTGCTTGGTTTTGGAACCAAGCCTTGCTTGGAATTATTTTTGGCATGTCACGTTTTGTTGGCTATCATTTATTGTTGAACTTCCATTTTTATCACCTTCCAAGGACAAAGAGCTTTCACCTGTCATTACATAGAATGCTCAGAAGTCTGCAGAAAAATTCTGATTTCCCTATTGTGAAGGAGTAAAATGGCTTGTGAGAGATTATGAGGGTGATCTGACTTATCGAGGTGTTAAAGGCACTTTAAAAAATCATAGAAACAGTAGAAAAAACATACATGACTTCCTTCTTTGTGTAATTTCTGGGAAAAGATTTTCTAAGTCAAAACTGAGGGAAAAAAATCAAAATTGCATGTCAAAAATTTCACAAACAAAATTAAAATGAAAGCACCTAAGAAGAAGAAAATATTTGTAACTGATAAGAAAGAAAAACTGTTATCCTAGTATGGGAAGAACTGATACAAATCAATAAGAAAAGGACTGAGAACACCAACAGGAAAGTGAGGGCAAAATAATTAAAATAACGACATATTTAATTTTATTTGTAATCAAATCAATCACAAGAAGTAATATTCAACTAAAACTTCAACAATAATTTTCGAAATGATCATACCCACTTCTGGTGAAGACTCAGTAAGAAGGTCTTGTGGTAAAGAGCTTGTTTGTTGGAACTCTGAAAACCATTTGATCAATTTATATAAAGAATATTAAAAAATTATGTGCCTTTTATTATAAGTTCTACTTTTACTAGTTACTCCTAAGGAATTAAACAGAAATGGAGACAAAACTGTGCACTAGGATGTTAATAACAGTGTTATTTATTGAATTTTAAAAAACATTTAGAAATTACTTAAATTTCAACACTTGGGTAATAGTTTGGTAAATTTTAATGTTAATATTTGCATATAAACCCCAAATATTTCAGCATTAAAAATAATGATGTTATGATTTCTGTTCTATATGCCTGCAAGGAAAAAGTCTTATGGAAGGATGATTTGTGTACAATTTTGCAGTTCAAAATTCATTATGATAATTTATCTCTGGCAAACTGAATTCCATCTCTTGGGCATTCTTCTTTTAAATTTTGGTTAATCTAGAGGAGATTCTTGTATTTTGCCAGTTTTTCTGCACCAGCCTTTTTGTGAGTAGTTAATGATCTGTAAACAACCATTTAAAGGCACCAGGGGAATTCACCATTTAGAAGAATTCTGTAGGGAACTCTTTTGTAGAAGGAAAAGTCTTTGGATAATAGAAATATTCATCCCTAAATAATTTTTTATTTGCTTTAAATTTTATTTTAAAGTCCTCTAGGTATAGCTACCAGTCACAAGAGTACTTTTATTTCTGGATAAAACAAAAACAAAAAAAGTATTCCCATGTTACCAGAGTAAATGCTTTCCTACCTTCTTCAGTAAACTTTCATTTAGCATTGTAATGAATGGGTGCACTGCAGATGGGAGAAATTCTGAATGACAGTGACTTGGTCTTCAGCTTCTTTGAGGTACTATTTTTGGAAGTCCATAAATACTCTTCCATCCTTTTAATGGGCATGGCTGGCCTGCTGCAGAGCTTAGAGGCCAAGTAGCAAGCACAGTTAAATTAAGGGGACTTACCTGTGTCTTGCAATCTTTGGGGAGGAATTTAGAAATACCTACGGGCCTTATGCTCTTGTTCTGACATTGTGGAAGATCACAACTTTCCCTGATTCTAGGACTAGAGATACTAAAATTCCATGTGTAGGCTTCTTGCCTAACTCCCTTACAATTTCCTAATGTCCAAAATGTCCCACTGTGGACTGAGATTATAAATAACTCCAGGTTCAAAGGAAAATCACAAGGATTAAGAGATAGTAGTGTCAAAATAATTTTTGTGCCTGTACAGGAGAATTAAATACTCACTATATTATGTATTTTGACTGCTTTCTTGTCGACACCATGATAGACTGCAAAAATCTAAAGAACAGGTGCTAGACCATGACCATGCACTTTTTCTTTCCCAGGGATTTCTTCAGAAACTGTCTAAGAGTCCACATTTTCTTGTTTTCTAAATAGGCATTTTCTTCTCTTTCACTGGACTGCACATAAAGTATCTGCCTATAGTTTGTGAGTGGAGTGTTATTAAATCTTAAGCTTTTTGGAGGATGCCCATATATTCCAAGAATCAATAGTTCTGCCAGTGTTTATGTTATTTTTATTTATCAGCATTTCTTCCATCATCATTACCAACCTCACACAAGGCCCTGGACAAAATTAAAGATACTTCACCTGTCCATGAGGATCTTAGACGCTAGTTCCTCCATGACACAATGTGATTAATCAGTCATGAAGAAATTAAATTAAGTATTTGACATTCAAGGTTCAGTCTTTGGCAAACATCAAATTATTCTAGACATATTCTTTATTGATTTAAAATAGAACCAGCATATAAAAAGAATACAGGACTCATAGGGAATAAAGAACGGCTGACTATGCCCTGAAATGTGCTTCCTAAATACGCCAGGAGAAAATGGTTCTTTTGTGTTTTTTATTAGGAAAACTCAATTTTAAAATATCAATATTTTACGCTTTAATTTTTGATCTCTGACCAAGCTATTTGTCAATGTTGGAACGGTGTTCTGCACTCTTTGTATGATTTCACGTTGTGAAATGGGTCTTTGGTGATCATTCCTTTTCACTGAGTGTATCTACCTTTCTAGATTAAGACTTTCTGTTTTTACCTCCCCAAAGGTTGCATCTATAATAATTGTGTTATTCTACCTGCCAGTGGTCATTTCTCAAGTATTCTAACTCCAGAATTTGCAGTTTCCAGAAGGAATGTGCTTCCTATCTCCTCCTATACATAGACGTTTGCTTACTGAATGCTTGTGGTTTGTTTCCTCTGCCCCAGAAAATTAAGAGGCCATAGATCAGAGGAGAAAAAATGCTAATTCAAAGGCTGAGCATGGCAGAGTTTGAAGCTTTTGTCAGCCTGGCGAGATGGTTTAGAATTCTCTGATTGGTTCAAGGGATTCTTCTGCTTATGCAGGTTTTAATCCTTTAAGGTCAGCCCAAGAAGCTTTGCAGCTTTACGAATCTGGCCACTTAGGTAAGCCAAGTGTGTGTGTGTGTGTGTGTGTGTGTGCGCGCGCGCTCACATATGCAGACATGCCCCGAGACCTTGCGTATTAATTCCAGTTGTGAGTGAGGGTGATGACTGACATGTTTTCACAGAGGACAGTTTTCAGGTCTTGACGAGACCTGTTGGGATAAACACGCTCAAGATAATAGCGCTGGGGCAGGACAAAAGCCACATCACTGTGAAAATGCCTTCAGCCTGAAACATTCTGATGGAACTATGTGTGAACAATGGACGCGAACTGCCTAATGTGGTATGTAAAGATAGCAATAACCCTTAATGGCAATTGTAAAATGAAGCATTATGTTAGCCAGCAGAAAGGAAAATGCAAATTGATTCTCTTTTTGTTTAGATGTAAGTGCTTATCAAGGTTAGTAGGTATTCAAGGTCTGTGACACCAGAATAATTTGTTTTATTATAATACATGTAAAAGAAGAGTGCTTGGGGCTTTCTGAGTGGCTCAGATGGCCAGATAAAATTGCACAGGCTGGGCTTTAACAATCTTCTTTCAACATGTCTCATCCTCTCTCTGATGGAGGAGAAGGAGATTCTGAACTGAAATCCTTTTACAAGTGAGATGGTGGAATTCATCCTTATAACGGGGGATGGCTCATAATATATAGTTCCTCAGTCAGATTACAGAGTTGAAACTTGCATTGTGACTTGAACTATTTTGCAGCTCCCTCCTAGGCAAAAGCTTTCCAAGCTCCTTATTTCGGGCACCTGGACACCGGCAAGATGTTCACTGTTGATTCTCCCTAGTCATGGAGGCTCATTGGCTAGCAGAGATTAAGGTACATGTGGATTGTTGTTGCTGGAATATAAACCATACATAACTCAACCCCAGGTCTCTATCTCCCACCTATAGGACCCTTTATTTGGGTCCTGTTGGCACCCTGGAGTAACAGCTTAATCTGGGATGCTGTCACAGAGTGACACCTATTGTTGGATGAAGCAGTTTTTGGCAATGACTTAGTGCGTCTCTATCCAGATGGTGGCTCAGGAAGAGGAACGCTGGGTGGGCAGAAGGAATCACACTGATGGGCAAACCTCTTCATTTGGAAAACTGTGCCACCATGAGAGCTAATGAACATCTTCTTTGAAGACAACTTGTCTCTCATGACTAGACTAATTTATGAAGATGTTAGCAATGCTCACAATTTTCCTTGAGCTGTTAGGTAGTTGCAAAACACAACTATTCATTCTTAAGCACATTAATGGAGCATAACTCCAGTGCCATCCTGCGAAGTTAAACACAGAAATGGATACATCTGTCTAATTCTTAAGATTTTGGCAATAGGATCTTCCTTTGGGTAGAATACACTAAGTGACATTATCTTCATGAAAAATTGGGCCTTTTATTTGGTGAATAGGTGAATGATGGAATTAGCTGGACGCTTGAAACTCTGGGAGCAGTGGATAGATATGATAACAAAAATATGCCTGATATAGTCATTTTCCCCGGGGAACTTAAAATTGAATTTTTGGCTGGATGTGTGTTGTCATTCCATGCGATTGCTCTGAAAATAAATAAGAAATAAATAAGGCATCCACCTTCCCCCCTGATCCCCCAGGGAATGCACTGTTATCTGCCAAAGGAAAATCACCAGGAAGGTTTATACTAATTAAGAAAATAAAATACATAGTACAGAAATAAAACAGACTGTATTAGTGGTGTCTTTGGTTTGCAATCAGCAGAAAAGAACTTGAACTAGCTTAATCAAAAGGGATACTCCTTGGGAGGATACTGAAGGTGTTATGCAATGATTGAATCAAATGACCCCAGGAAGAATAGAGACATATCAGTCCTAGGGCTTCAAAGACCTCCCAGTGATTTCTCCTTAAAGTAAAGAAGCGCCTTTAAAAGAACCTGGTTGGCCCAATTTGGGTGAAGGGTCATAAAGTGTTACATACTGTGCTCTGGGAAGCAGGATTATAAAATTCCCACACAGCCACTGCGAGGTCTTTCTTGGGTTGGGGGGGAGTTGACAAGGAAGGGGAAAGCTAGGTAGATACCCCCAAATACGCTATATACAACGGTGGAATCAGAAAGGTTCTCATTTTCTCCAAATACCGATCCCATTTAAGAGCGACAAGTGCTGGCACTGTGACAGTTTCAAACAGGGCAGAGTTTGCTTTTATAGAAATTAATGATTCGGAGTGACGTGGCCGAGTTTGCACCATGATTGCCTATCTTCCTTTTCATCACTGTTGCCTCTCTTAATATTTTGTTTGTCACTTTGATGGTCAGATTACTAATTCATTTCTGGTCCGAATGGGTCAACAAGAGACCCAGGACCAAGTGACACTGTGGTTTCTGAAGAGGAAGTGATCTTGATTCTAGAATAAACTCCAACCAGCAGAGCAGGCCACCTGGGGCCTTTCAAAGTCTGACTTCCTACTTTGTACGGTCTGACTCCCCTTCTCAGCCCTCCTCCCGCTCTTGGTATGTAGTGTAAACAAATTTCCAGAGGCATATAGAACTTCTTTGTTTTCTTGAACACAGAACATATTTTCCACCTGGATGCCCTTCTGCTTATAACATTTTTCTTGACAGGAAATGCAATCCCTCTCATCTACTTAGAAAGTGCCTACTGGGCCTTTGGAGCTTAAATATCACCTCCTCCTGGATGGCCTCTTTGTCCCCAGCATCTATCAAGGGCCTGGGTCCCAGCTGTATCTTCTGGTCCTCAGAATATGTGCTCCCAAAGAGGAACACTATGTTCTTCTTCACCTTGGGGTTCTGCACAACATGTAGCCCAAGGCGGGCCTGAGAAATGTTTTTTGAAAAAACTGAAGCTGTGGAAATGTGACTACGAACCGGAGACCCCCAGAACATTTCTTCCTGCTGCTTCTCACGGTCTTGCAGCTGTCACCTGGACCTTCCATCTGCAGCCTATAGGTGGCAACGAGAGGTTTCTCTTTGATGCTTTTCTTTCCTTCAGGTCTGATGGTAATGACAGATCATTCAGAAGCATGCTGTGTTTGGAATGAAACCAACACAGCCACAGTGTTACATACACTTCAGTCCCCATCAGTCTTGGCAGGAGTTTTATATGGGGATTTTATGATGAAAGCCTTCATATCCCATCACACCTTCCCTGAGCCGTCCACTCCCAGGGGAATGTACATCTACAATTGCAAAACAAAACAAAACAAAACAAAACAAAACAAAACCAAGAAAACCTGCAATATATTGTTGTTTCCCGATGTAGGAAGACTCCCATTGTTCCTGTCCTGGGCTACACAGACCTGTAGGCTGTTTGGTGTTTGGCGTATCTACAATATATATATTATTCCATATATTCACATGTTCATTTGCACAAATTACACAGGTATATGCATGCATAGAGCATCCTGTCCCGGATACGGGGTGATAAATCACACACACACAGAAATAAAGGAAAAGAAAGGAGAGGAAAAATGACCACGATTTCCACTGCTTTATGGATATGTATCATTTGTATGTCAACAGTGTGGGCAGAAGCAGAGAATTTTAAATGAGGTGAGATACAGGCCTTTCTAAATCTTTTGCCTTTTTCACGTGTGTCCATTTTGTGAAATCTGCCTTCTGACAATCAAGGCCAGTGTGCTAATTTGCCTAATTTGGAATTGGAAGAGAATGCGGAATGATTTTGAACTTCTCTTGGAATACAGGAGAAAGGGCCATCTGTTAGAATTAACTGGGTGTGCAAATCCCTTTTGACTCATCTTCTCTGACAACAGGGTGGAAGAGTAACTGGTTGACCACAGTGTTGTCTCTGTCCACAGTGAGAAATATGCGTTCTCTCTGAGAAGTCCATCAGTTAATACAAACAAGGAGAAAGAGAAGGAATAACTTGGCAGGAAGCTCTGACTCTCCCCCTGCCTTGATTGAAGAGATCATCAAGGCAGGAGCCTGGCTGTAAGGTATACCTCTCTTCCTCTGATGAGAGTGACAACCGAGGTGCCTGGAATCAGAGGGCAGCCTGCTCTCCTTTGGCAAACAAACACCCACTCTGGTAAGTGCCTTTTAATGTGCATCAAGTCTTTGTCTAGGAAAAGGATGCACAGTTGGCAAGTACAGAGCTGTAAGGGGATAGCTTTGACATGCTGATAAAGCTTCTCCGTTTACTTTGGACTTGACTTTATCATTTACTGAAGGATATTATTAGTGTGGAGATGATAGCCATTCTCTGACTTCTCGAACGAAAGCCAGTGAAATGTATATGAACAAAAGGTCTGTTATGGAGAACCTTACCCTGTTTGTTCAGTGACTTTGGGCTCCTAATCATACAACTTAACAGAGATAAGGCCCGGAGCAGAGGAAAAGAGCCCACCCAGTGCGAGGCCCCGAGGAAGACCAGTGAAAGTCAGTCGTGTTAAAAATGGAAGCTCCTCCAACTCCGAGCATGTGTGTCGTTTTCCCTTATTGTAAATTTGATATTATAAAAATAGATTTGCTCTTTGGAGCCAGATGGCATGCAGTACTTCTGAAGTTAAATGCAGCCTTGCGATGACAATGTCCACTGCCAACAAGGAACCACTTGGGACTGTGATGCCAAACTCTTCAGCTCTTGGGGAGTCCTTTTTATCAAGGAAGCACTTCCGAACCTGTTTGAGGGCAAATAGGCATACATTCCCCTTGACAACAATTTTAATCTTGCTAGAAACATCTCCTCCTTTATTAGTCGTGATGGAATTTGTGGATTTTACTTATGTTTTTGTTTTTCATCTGCCTCATTCTTGTCTGAAACAAATAATTAAGAACACATAAATAATAACCTTGGCACTAATCATCAATTAGCACTGCTGGTTGTACGACATGAGCTTACTGCTCACTTTCTGATGGTCTCATTGATTGACTGATTGATGGATGTGTCCATTCATTGAGCAAAGTCTGCGATGGCATACAGACAAAATCATGGGATCTGGTGTGGAAAGACATGCCTTGGACTCAGTAAGACATGGAATTTAACAGCCTTGTCATCTTTACAGCTTTCTAGTTTCTCTTTCTTATATAAAATATAATAATAATAGTAATGATACCTAAAATAACCTTTTTAAAAGTGATTTATAAACTTGGAGGCACCAAGCAAATGCTTTTACTCTCATAGGCTGGAACTATTACTGGAATATTGTGCAAGTAAATAAGCATATTTTAAGCATCTATTCTAAGTTGAAGACAAAGTGATGAGTTTTGTAGAAATAAATTTTTAAAATTTATTCAATTTTTTGCCAGACAAGGCTGTTGATACTGTGATTCTCCATGATCCTCAGTTCTGATGGGTAATAACTCATATTTGAAGACAATAGCAATTATATTAAGATGTGCTATAAGCCCCTCTAAACATAATATTGCCCCTCTAAGCATAATAAAATATTGCTTTTATTCGACAAGCAATATTTTACTTGCTAAATAACTTTTTAGTTTTGTGGCAGTCAGGAAACTTGATGGTCATTGCTTCTAGGTGACTCTCCTCTGTTTTTTTCAGAAACAAAAGTGACTTTTAGTAATAATTGGAAAAAATATATATTTCTATTGTTAAGAATATTTATTTTTTATCGTTAAGGCCAAATATTCAATTGTTTAACCAAAATTTCATTTGGTTAAAATGTGTGTCCAAAAAGAAAGTGTTTAAACTTCTGGCCATTCTAGCTATCATGTATATGATTTAAGAATGTAGCTTAACCTTTGGCATTTCAGTTTGCTTACATGTAGTGTGCAATGATACTGCCCCATTTGTAAAGAAGAAATACAAAAATACGTGTAGGACGACTGTATTAATTAGAGGCAGCCTTTTGGGTGGCTGGAACAAAGAGATGTTAACAAACAGTGGTTTGAACGAATAGAAGTTTCTTGTTCATCTCGCAGCCTGGGTGGTGATCGCTGGGTACCCAAGGTTGGGAGGACGGACAAGGCCCCGTCAGAACCTGCGTCCACCATGGATACTACAAAGACAAGAGATGCTACTTGGCGGCCAGAGGGTCTGGACAAGGGCATCAGGGGCCCGCAGGACCCGCAGGGACCTCTGTCTGCCCTGCGGCCACCAGGGTCCGCAGAGAAGGGACGGCTGCAGGCCTGGGCATCGTCTCGTGGCCTCGTGGACTCCCGGCTGCTCATCCCGTATCATTTCTCATGTCAGAGCACCCGTTGCCCTTTTTGTAGCAACAACCATAATCTGAATAAGTATTTGTTCACGTTCTTATTTCCATTAGGGCGCAGTTTGTGCCAAAGGGGACTTTCCATATTGTGAAAATCACATTTGAAATTGTACGGACAGCGCAGGGTGTGTGTGCGCGCGTGCGCAAGAACGGACACACGGGCCTGTGCGGGAAGCGATTCATTCAGCCAGGCGGAAGGGTGCAGGCAGGCTCTGGGAATTAGGTCGCTGGAGGATTCTCCAAGGGTGTCTTTGGCCCGGTGGGATTTATTAATAAGGACTCGGGGTTGCCACTGCTGTCTCAGAACAGGCATCTGTCGCCTCTGAGTGTGTGGGGTTGCAGGGTAAGGCTTCCATTTCCCCCAGAGGCTGTGGGACTTCCAGCTCAAAGGAGGAGGTGTTACAGATGGTGCTGCAGGTAAGCGTCAGATGGGAAACCAGCATGCATCCTTGTCACCTCCTCTTCCTCAGAAGCCACTTCCCTGAGTCTCTCCACGCTGCCAGCAGAGGCTCAGGTGCCTGGCTGTGCGCCCTGTGACATTGCCGCTTGTGCGCCCTGCCCTGTGGAGTGTGAGAAATCACGGGCCGCAGATGCCTTCGGGGGAGCCCCCGAACCGCCACTCTGGCTCTGACCCTCATTGACATTGCTCCTCTCTTCCTTCCTTGCAGCTGAAGAGTCGTGAAGTGTCACCCTGGTTACCTTGGGCCAGTATTGGACCCAAAAACGGTGGAGCCACAGTGGTCACCTAAGTTCCTACTGCAGTGAAGGGAAGATGAACCCATTTCAGGGGAGCTGGTTTGACTTATTTTGCATTTGAGGTGATGCTGAAGTGACATTGTCCACGCAGTATTACCTGCAATAATAGAATCTGAGAAAAGGTCAGGTCTAAGGTGTGGACAAGCTCTCTGAGGTTCAGAGAGTTCAGGACCACTGCCAATTCCATTGAGCTAATTGGCATGTCAAAAAATAAAAAATTGTAAGAACAGGCTTATAAATTGTAGCTTTTTAAGAACATGTTTACATTTAAGAAAACTTATTTAAAACACACAAACAGTTCACCTATTTTCAATCAAGCTTATTATAAAGTTTCTAAAACATATTTCAAGAAGGAGGATTAAGTTGTACAGTTCTGGAGTGGGGTATCTGTAGAGTGATCATTTTTCTCTCTGCCTGGGACAGTCCTGGTCGTCACCTATTATCCCAGTATAATTATTATTAACACTCAAAATGTGTCCCAATTTGGATGATGAATGATTGGGTAGCCTAGGAAACATGTTTAAACCTGTATGCTCAGTGCTTTTCTTACACTCTCCAAAGAGGCTCTGTAACCCTATGGAGAGCCTATTTAGAGAAACCTCAGAAGTGTCGATTGGAGGCCTCATGGGAGTGGGCCTTGGGATTGAACACAGCAGTCATCACATGGAATGCCACCAACCCAAGTCTGTCACAATGGAATCCAGAGAGTTTCCCCACCTCAGTGCATGAACCGACTTCATCCAATACTTAACTTGTTTAACTTGTTAAGGCTTTGTAAACATTGGGATTCATAGTGCCTGTGTGACGAATGGCATTCCCAGTGACAGCCTTGAACTGCAGGGCCCTGTTGAACCAGCTTCCCCACCCAGGTTCTGCCATTTCCTGTGATCATGAGCAAGTTGTGTTGTCTCTCTGCCCTTTCTTTTATCACTTGCATCTTGTGGAAGGGTAGTAATTCTTACTTCACTGGTCTGGTTGCATTAAATGAGGTTTGTGCAATGTGCCTCAGGCATATTATGCAGGAGGCACCAAATAGTCCATTTCTTCTTTAAAATGTGTGTGAAATGCTTACGTTTTTAGTGTATCCAGTTGCAATTTGTAGAGAGAAGACACTGGGGCTATTTCACATTTTTGAGCGTGAAGTCCTTCGAAGCTTAGGGACCCAGTTAAACCGGAAGCTGCATTCGCCAGCAAATGATAATGCCTGGGGTCCATCTCTGCTCCTTATAAAGGCTGCATAAATCTGAAAATCTGTACCACTGGAAAGAGATTTAATATTTAAAGGTAATTTGACCTGTACATGTGTGTATCATGAATATTTAATGAAACCTATAGCAAATGTATTTATATAGCATTAATCTGAGGATATTTATTTTTTATTCATATTCCAGGATATTATTTCTTCGGCAAATGGAAAGTTGCCCTCTGTAAAAATGCTCAACTCTAAAGGTGCTCTTAGAAATTGTAGTGTGGAGCTATCCTTTCTCTAACTGTTGACACTGCCTTTGCCCCCTAAAAATAACGAATTCTGAAGGGTTAGCATGAATCCCAAAGACATTGTGGCCACAGGGTTAGATCATCACATTTCCACAAGTATACCTTTGACTCGTTCTGCATATATAATGTTCAAAAATATTAACAGCAGAGTCTACATTTTTCTCTTTCCCATCAGGACCTTCACTCCATTATGATATTTTAACTGTTAGTGCTTTAAGTTAAAAGGCAGGCATGATTGAATTTAGTTGATGGTTTATATACTAATTCCGATTTTTTTGAGACATAGCATCAGTCTGTGCCTTTGGTAGAGTGCTGTGGCATCATAGCTCATAGCTCACAGCAACCTCAAACTCCTGGGCTCCAGGGATCCTTTTGCCTGAGCCTCCCGAGTAGCTAGAACTACAGGCATGTGCCACCACACCTGGCTAGCTTTTTTTTTTTTTCCTTTCTATTTTTAGTAGAGATGGGATCTCGCTCTTGCTTAGGCTAGTTTAGAACTCCGACTTCAAGCAATCCACCTGCCTTGGCCTCCTAGAGTGCTAGTATTACAGGCTAGTTACCACGTCTGGCCCTCAGAAAATGTCTTGAATTTATTTTTTGGCTAGGTTGGCATACACACCAAGAATGAAAGTGTTTGTCTTTGATGTAGCTCTTTTTTTTTTTTTGAGACAGTCTCAAGCTGTTGCCCTAGGTAGAGTGCTATGGCATCACAGCTCACAGCAACATCAACCTTTTGGGCTTAAGTGATTCTCTTGCCTTAAGCTAAGAATCACTTAATACTTCTTGCCCAAGTAACTGGGACTATAGGTGCCTGCCACACACCTGGCTATTTTTGGTTGTAGTTGTCGTTGTTATTTGGCAGGCCCGGGCTGGATTCAAACCCACCATCTCCCATGTATGTGGCTGGCGCCCTAGCCACTGAGCTATAGGCACCGAGCCACTTTGATGTAGTTTTAATGTTGGAATTTCTTTCTTTTATTTATTTATTTTTTTTTACAAAAAGCAAAATCAAGTATCAACAACAAAAATAATAACACAAAAGGCTCCATGTGTAGGTGATAATTTAGTATCATCTTCCTTGTTCTCACCAGATCAGATGTGTTGTATTTTGAGAATAAGAAGAAACAAGTTGGGAGCCGCCTGTGGCTCATCAAGTAGGGTGCTGGTCCCACATGCCGAAGGTGGCAGGTTCAAATCCGGCCTCGGCCAAACTGCAAAAAAACAGAAAAATAGCCAGGAGTTGTGGCAGGCACCTGTAGTCCCAGCTACTTGGGAGGCTGAGGCAAGAGAGTCTCCTAAGCCCAGGAAGTTGGAGGTTGCTGTGAGCTGTGTGACACCACTTTTTCACTAAGGGTGAAAATGTGAGACTCTGTCTCTACAAAAAAAAAAAAAAAAAAAAAAAGAAACAAGTTGTTGTCTAATTATTTTCTGTAACTAAAAGCCCTCAACATCCCTGAGAGGGAAAAGAATTTCAGAAAAATGAATTTCCTTTCCTTTCCTTTCCTGGCTGGTAACTGTGTACACTAGAAAGAGTTTTCTGTGCATGGCGCAAGCCGAGTAGGACCCGAAACTTTTTCATGTCTTGAATTGTTTCCATTTTATAAATAATCTTTTTCTTTAAAATGTTACTCTAGCAAAGAAAAAAATGCCAATATTTTTATCCAGTGTACTTAAAAACATACTATTAGCAAGATTTTATGTTTTGCTGTCCAATGGAAAGAAACGAAAACTTAAGTTGGGAGCTTAAACTGCTGACCTATTTTCACAAAATTGATTTCTCGTTTAATCCCACCACAGTCAGAGGTGTACTCTGAATTATTTTAAAACTTCAACAGTTTAAAAAATTTTCTTTGTGGCCTACCTGCAATATGGGTAATTTTAGTAAAAATTCAAAATACACTTGGAAATAAGGTGAAAAGAAATCACTGTTACATATAATTCTATCTATATCAATTAGGTCAATTTGGCTAATCACATTCAAATTTTCTGTATCTTTGCTGAATTTTTGTCGTATTGTCCTATTAGAACTTGAGAGAGAGTGGTGTTAAAATTAATTTCTCCTCTTAGTGCTGTTATTTTTAGATTCTATACTGAGGGGCACAGTATTAGTGCATATATATTTTAATTTTTGTATCATTTTGGTAGATTTACAATCTTAACATCATGAAATATTCTTATTTATCTTTCGTTGTATTCTATGTCTTACAATGTATTTCCTTTAACATGAGTTACATCAAATTTTCTTTTGTTTTCTTATATATTCTTATATTTAGTGTGTGCTTCTGTAAATAGCATATACGAATTTTCTTTTTATAGTTTTTTAAAGATCTTTTATTTTAACATTTATTATACTTACAATAATGTACCTATTATGCTTTGCTGTATATTTTCCTTTTTGTTTATTTCTTTTTTGAGACAGAGTCTCAAGTTGTCCCCCTGGGTAGAGTGCAGTGACATCACAGCTCACAGCAACCTCAAACTCTTGGGCTTAAGGGATTCTCTTGCCTCGACCTCCCAAGTAGCTAGGACTACAGGCGCCCACCACAAAGCCCAGCTATTTTTTGGTTGTAGTTGTCATTGTTGTTTGGCGGGCCTGGGCTGGATTCAATCCCACCAGTTCTGGTGTAAGTGGCTGGCGCCCTAGCCTCTGAGCAATAGGAACCGATCCTGTATATTTTTCATATTTGTTTCCTATCTCTTCAGTTTTTCTCTTTTTTCCTCTATTTTTGCCTTCTTTTATGTTATTTTTTATAATTCCTGTTCTTTCCATTAAGAAATATCTTATATATCATTTATCTTTGTTGTGGTTATCTAGACATATCAACATACATTCTTAATAAAAGTAATACTTTTAACTTTTAGACCCTTCAAGAAACTTAGATTACTTCAACTTAATGCACATACTACTTGTGTAATAGGTGACTTATATTTAAATTAGGTCTGTATGTTAAATCCAACAAGACATTGTTATAATTATTTTATGTAGCTCATAATCATTTCTGTTTGCCCACATATTATTCTTATTGTGTTTCTTTCTTTCCCCCTGTATTTCAGTGCTCCCATCTGGGCTCATTTTTCTTCTGTCTGAAGAAAATGTACCTTTTATACATCCTTTAGAGCAGACAGGTTGACAATGAATTTCCTGGTTTTGTTTGAGACTATCTTTACTTTGTTTGCAGTGGGGAAGTATAGTTCACTGGGTGTCAAATTTTATGTTACAGGCATTTGGAGACTTGATTCCATTGCTTTGTGGCTATCATCGTTTCTGTGGAGAAGTCTGTTCTCAGGTTTTTTGTTCCTTCTTTAAAAATGTATGTCCTCTACTTGGGAGGATGAAGCAAGACAATCGCTTAAGTCGAAGAGTTTGAGGTTGCTGTTAGCTGTAATGCTACGGCTCTCTACCCAGGGCGATATAGTGAGACTCTTTCAAAAAAGAAAAAAAGTACGTCCTTTCCCTGGCTTCTCTTAAGATTATTTATTTGCTCTGAATTTTCTAGAAATTTTGATCTGACATACCCAAGGGTCTTGGTTTGATTTATTTAATCACCTGTGAAAAATTCTTAGGCTTTATCTTCAGTTTCTGCCCCTTTCTTGCATCTTATTCTGGCACTTCAGTTATAAATGTATTAAACATATTTATTGTATTCTTTATCTTTCTCACAATATTTTTCTTTTTGGTTTTGTATTTTTTATTCTATTTCTTTCTTTGTGCTCTGAATTTTGTGATCTGAATTAGTTTAAAAATACCTGGATATTTCCTTCTAATCTTGTTCCCTAATCTTCTTTTTAGCTGTATTCAATTTGTTGATAAGTGATAAACCGATCATTTGACTTCTTAATTCTAGTTATCTTTTCCTGTGCTTGTAGAATTTATGTTAATTCTTTTTTCATCTGATTTTCATTTAGCTTTTTTACCTAATAACTTGACCATTATTAAAATTGAATGTATTAATAGTTACAAATAGTTATTTTTAATATTCATGACTGATAGTTACATTATCTGAATCTCCTAGGGTCTGGTTTTTCTTTTTCTTTTTTTTCCCCTGTTGGGTTTTGGTAAGTTCTTCTTTCTTCATGCTCCTAATTCATTTTTTTAATTGATTGCTTAACTTTATGTATAAAAAACTTGGAGACGATCTGAAGCTTTGGAATGTATCATCTTCCTTATGTGAAGAATTCTCATCTTTCAGTTTAGTAAGCAGTTTGGGAAGTGGAATATTACTTTTGTTTAATCCAATCATCAATTCTACAGGCTGGACTTAACGTTTTGTAAAAAATAGCTTATTTCCATTTCCCCTCTAATAATATGGCTTACATTTTTCGAGGTCGTAATTGAGAACCTCATTTGTTCATCGAGGCCCCTTTACCTGATGGTCTCTAAACTCCAATAATATCACTCTATTTAATAAGGACTGTGGACAGTTTTGCTCAGCTTCTCAGCCTCTAAGTTGTCACTTTTCTTGGGAATCAGAAATTACTAGAGGAGAAAAGTTATGTCAAGTAGGAGGCTGGTTTCTCTGGGCTTCCTTACCTCTGGCATTTTAACCTTTTTCTTTGCTGCCTAAGTACCTGCTGGATGTTTGGATTATGTGTTCATGTGTGTGAAATTCACCCTCCAGTAGTTTGGTTTTGAACTCCAGTAGAAGTTCACCCTTATATGTAGTCATTGCTTCTCAGAGCATCACTAGATGAAAGAAGTCTTTGACTGGGCATATGAACATCTGTTTGTCTATTTTTTGAAGGGCTTCATTTAAAAATTTAAATTTGAATATCATCTGATAGTCAACTGGGTTGAAATATGCCTATTCCAACCTTTGATAATTATCTGTAGTTTTACATTCTGCCTCAAAAGAATACTCTACCAATATTTCTTTTAAAAGTGTGATTCCCAAAGTTAGAAATATTAGAATTTTTAAAAATTTGAAAAAGTAATTTATTTTTAGAAATAATTGTATAATTTATACTGCAGGTTAATTAATTATATATTCTATCAACACATTAATTGCCATGTGAGTTGTATTTAACTTATGCTAGTTTTGAGCCCACCTTAGAAAACATTGTATCTCAAGGGAAAAAAAATTTCTAGTGTTGCAGTTAATTTTAAGCTAGAAAATAGACATAACTAAATATTATTTATGTAATTTGGTAATATATTTATAAAATTATCAGTTGCAACTATACTAAAATAGCATTTGTCAATTAAATCTCAACTTTTGTTTTCATATTTTAAAGAGATTTTCCCAAACCATAAGGTCATTACTAGTACTTAGGTTAGCTAAGATTTTTTTATTTTTATTTTTATTTTTTTTTGAGAAAGAGCCTCAAGCCATCACCCTGGATAGAGTGCCATGGCATCACAGCTCACAGCAACCTTCAATTCCTGGGCTCAAGCGAATCTCCTGCCTCTGCCTCCCAAGTAGCTGGGACTACAGGCGCCTGCCACAATGCCCGGCCATTTTTGGGTTGCAAATGTCATTGTTGTTTGGCGGGCCCAGGCTGGATTCGAACCCGCCAGCTCAGGTGTACGTGGCTGGCGCCTTAGCCCGTTGAGCCACAGGCGCCAAGCCAGGTTTTTTTTTTTTTTAAACACAGTCTTGCTATGTCACCCTTGGTGAGTACCCTGGTGTCACAGCTCACAGCATCCTCAAATTCTTGGGCTTAAATGATTCCCTTGCCTCAGGCTCCCAAGTAGCTAGGACAACAAGCACTTACCACAATGCCCGACTATTTTTTGGTTACAGTTGTCATTGTCGTTAGCAGGCCCAGGCTGGGTTCAAACCCATCAGCTTTGGTGTATGTGACCAGCACCCTGAGCTGAGGCCAAAGGCACCGAGTCTGCTAAGTAGTTTTTCTAAGTCAAAGTAAGTTATTGAAATATCTGTGGAGTCCTACCCTAAATTTGCTATCCCTTCTTTTGGCTACAAGATTTTTAATTTTTCAGAGTTTGTAAGAAAACAAAATTATATCTGAACTTGATTAAATTAGTTTAATACTTTTTTTATGGGAGTAATTCTAAGTAAATTAAAGGTAACAATTAAAGTTACGTAGAATGCAGTTTGGCTTTCTAAAGAATGCATTTGCTATTTTCTGCAATGCAGTTTTGTCATTGGTGATAGTGGTATTTTTTGATTTTGTCACTAAACTTGAATAGCAAGAAATGTGAATGAGTAGATAATTCTGCCTGAAAAATAAAATGTTTTAGCTATTGGCAGATGTCAAGACAGCCTGAGACTTAATGAATACTCAGCGCATACCTGACATCCTTATCTGTCTCCGGCAAGGTTGACAAAACAAGGTAGTCTTGATGTCAAAACAGGTTGGGAGGAAGAAAGAAAGACAAAAACTTGGGCAAGAGTTAAGAAGTCTACCTTTTCCATTTCAAGGGTTTTTTAAATTCAAATTATATCTTAAACTAACACTCAGGGTCATTTATGAGAAATATTTAGGAATTAAAATTAATTGAGGATAGACTGGCCATGGGGGCTTTCGTTTGTAGTCTATCCTCTAGAAATACCAAGCTGCGTGGGAGCAGCTAACACTGTGTGCCCCTCTCCACCTCTCTCTCCACGTGTTTAATTTGGGGGTTCTGCTGTAGTGGGTTTTTGCTTCATTTTCTATCTGGAGTAAACCTGATGGGCTTTAGAGACCCGGAGGAAACCTCCTCTCCCCTTTCAAGCCTTCCGTGACCCACCTCCCCTGAGGTGTGTCCCCACGGCACTTCCTGCACATTGCTGTGTTAGCGTTTACGTGTCTGTCATTGTCCTCCCATCAAATGCCTGGCACGTGGGTCATCACGTCCATGACAGCACCCCGGCCAGGCACCCCTGTTGATCACAGGTCTCTGCTGAGTACAGTGGGTGGATACCACAAGTATCCAGGATACCTCTCAAAATAGTGCCACATGGAGCCTCTTCTCCCAATTGGTATTGATACATCTCTACCATCTATTTGTCATATTTGCTCCAGACTATGATGTCATTGATAATAGATATATCTTGTCTATGTGTCCCCTGCCCTAAGTACATAAAATGGATATGACAAATGGGTACAACTCTTTTTAGGAAGATGGCTACATGCATATCTGTACTTGGCGTGCAAAACAATTTATTCCTACCTGACTTTTGCTTTCTACCCTTGGGCAACAAGAAATTTGCTGAATATTATCCTAGTTGCTTGTGATTTTTTTTCTTTGTAAATCCTGTGTTTTTTTAAGCGTAGGCACAGTCCACAGTCTTCCATCATAAACTACCAAACTACTGTCCATAATGGGACTTAGGGTTTACACAATAGTCTTTATATTTTAGACATTAGGCCTTTGAGATCTAAAGCCTCCTAAGTCAGGCATCAAGATAATGATTTAGCTATTTATTCCTTTGAACCAGCTACTTTGGTGACTCATTTTTCTCCCTAACCCATGCTATTATACACTAATCCATACATAACTTCCCTTCAATGCAGATGACACAGACTGTTTACTTAGGATGATTTTGCAATATGCACATTAACAAAGACTTCGTGAGCAGGAAGAATACCAGTTATTTAACCAACTTTAAGAAAACAACTGAGAGGTAGAGCAGCTTAGCAGGGTGTTAAACATCCATTAATAATGGCACAGGGACAAACTTGAAGGTCTGGATTTTAGTGCAGATAAGAACTCCAAATTCAAAGCTCAGCCAAGTACATTTTTGGGCTTCTGTTCGAGAAAACTTGGCCTGAATATGGATGTGCGTTCAGCTGTATGGATATTAGAAGGCAGATATTTTCACAGTGGTTTATGTAATAATTACTACGATGTAATACCTATTAAAATTTTGAATGTTGAACTTTGTAGGAGAGTTCAAATCTCAAATATTTGACCCTGTTTTTTCCCCCATGACTCCTTTTCTCAGAGAGCGTGTATTGACTTTTGTTTCAGAGAATACCATCAGTATAGTCTAAAGCTTTTATTCCCACTTAGAAACTTTGGCCAGTTTCGAGTTCCATTCTCATTGTCACATTCACTATTTTCTTTCAGTTTTCATCAGCTCCCGCATTCGAAATGTACCCGTGTGTCTCCTGAACTCATCTGGTAGTTCCTTCAAAATAAGAACCATGCTGTTTATTTTATATTCTATCAGCACCTCTCCACTTTAAATGCTTGACGAGTGTTGAACTAAAAATTCTACTATGGAAAAGAAAAAAGTTATATGTTAATACGAGGGTCATTTCTTCCTGGTTTATGGGAAATTTCATCACTGTCAAAATGGTTAAGTTTTTCTAGTTTCACATAAAATCGGTGTGTTTTTCTGATACATCCTGAGTGATGGTCACTCTCCATGGATTTCCTCAATTAGTAGTCACAGCTCCTCCGTCAAGTATTTTTATTATCACAACAGTTAAGGGTAAGAAAATGGAACACTGTGAAATAACTCTTCCATGGTCATGCAGGCCACTGAATATATGGAAAAATTCAGTTTCAAAACATTTCAAAATAGCTAGAAGAGAATACTGTAAAGAAAAAAAAAGATAAACATTAAAGATGACAGATATCCCAATCACTTTCACCAGATTATATGATCGTACTAAATTATTGGATGTATTCCCCAAATGTCTATATCCAATATGTATCACTAAAAAAATAAAGACATAAATAAAACAGCTCTGAACCCGAAAGCCCAGAACTTCCATTTTATTTTATTTCTTGCTTCACTTTTCAAGAAGAAAAAAATAAAATTTTTCTTTTATTGTGGTTTGGTTTCTTTCTTTTTTTATTGTTGGGGGGTTCTTTGAGGGTACAAAGAACCAGTTTAGACTGATTGCATTTGTTAGGTAAAGTCTCTCTTATAATTGTGTCCTGTCCCCAAGAGGTGTGTCACACTCTGTGACCCTCCACTCCTTCCTTCCCTCTCCCTTCACCCTTCCTCCACCCCCCACCATGTACTAGGTCATCAATTATCCTCCTATCAGAATTGAGAACATAGAAACCTTGCTTCTCCATTCTTGTGATGCTTTACTAAGAATAATGTGTTCCACTTCCATCCAATTTAATATAAAATATGTAAAGTCTTCATCTTTTTAATGGCTGAATAGTATTCCATGGTATACATATCCCACAGCTTGTTAATCCATTCCTAGGTTGGTGGGCATGTCAGCTGTTTCCACATATTGACGATTATAAATTAAGCTGAGATAAACAGTCTAGTGCAAATGGCCTTATGATAAGAGGTTTCTTTTTCTTCTGAGTAGATGCCCCCTAATGGGATTGTGGAATCAAATGGGAGGTCTAATTTGAGTTCTTTGAGAATTCTCCATACTTCCTTCCAAAAATGTTGTATTACTTTGCAGTCCCACCAGCAGTGTAAAATATTTCCCTCTCTCCACAACCACACCAGCATCTGCAGCTTTGAGATTTTGTGATGTGGGCCATTCTCACTGAGGTTAGGTGATGTCTCAGGGTGGTTTTGATTTGCATTTCTCTGATAATTAGGGATGATGAGCATTTTTCATATGCTTGTTAATCATTCATCTATCTTCTTTAAAGAAGGTTCTATTCATTTCTCTTGCCCAGTGGTATATGGGGTTGTTGGCTCTTTTTATGCTGTGGTTTGGTTTTTCTGTAAGAAAAATTAGACACATTGACTCATTGCTGAGCTCAACATTTCATTTTTTTTTTTGAGACAGTCTCACTTTGTTGCCCTTGATAGAGTGCCCTGGCATCACAGTTCACAGCAAGCTCCAGCTCTTGGCCTTAGGCGATTCTCTTGCCTCAGCCTCCCAAGTAGCTGGGACTACAGGTGCCCACCACAACGCCCGGCTATTTTTTTGTTGCACTTTTGGGGTTTGAACCTGCCACCCTCCGCACATGGGGCCAGCGCCCTACCCACTGAGCCACGGGTGCCGCCCAGAGCTCAAAATTTCAGTGTTTTCTCTGTGTCTTTAATTTTGTTGGTGTCACAAATCTAGTCCATCAGCAAATCCTGTCCTCTCTAGTTTTAAAATCTACCCAGAATCTTCCCAATATTTATGACTTTGACTGTGACTATCCCCCCATCTACCACCAACTCTCACCTGATTGTGGCAGTACCACTTCTCCTCAGCACCTCCGTTCTCCCTCTTGCAACACCACAGACAATTCTCAAAACAGCAGTCAAGAGTGCTCTCTCAAAAAAGCAAATCAGGTCCTGCCAGTAATCATGTCTGATCCACATGACTTCCTATCTTGCTTACAGTAAAAGAGCAAGTCTTTCCGATGGCTCTATACAATATGCCACCCCTGTATACACTCCCCTTTCTGAGCCCATCCATTGCTACACTGCCTAGCACACACTCTGGCTCAGACATGCCATCCATCTCTTTTCTGCCCCTCCAGCTCATGAACGTGTTCCTGCCCCAGGGCCTTTGCACGTGCCACAGCTTCTAACTAGAATGATCATGACCAGCACAACTAAATGGGGTTCTTCCTCGCTACCTATATCTCTCCTTTTCAACGAGTATGCCTCAGACCACCGTATTTGAAGTTGTAAAATTATTATACACCGCAGCTTTGTTTTTCTTCATAGCACGTATCACTATCTAATGTGCTACAGATTTTGATCATTTATTTGTTTGATGTCTGTTGCTATTCTATAGAATGTGAACCTCATCAGGGCTGAAATTTGTGTCTGTTCTATTGAAGGAAGCAGCTTTGGGATCTGTACCATTGCTTTGCACTTAGCAGGCAATTCATCATGCAATCAGTAATTCTTACATGCATATCTCCATGCCAACACTTTTATAGCTATGTCATTCAAAATACACGAAAAGGAAATTTTGAAATGTGTTGGGATTGTTAATTACAACTTAAGTAACGAAAAAGTACAGATAATTTCCCCTGGTTGATTGGTTTATCATCTGCTGATGTTCGAGTAACTTGGATTTTCGTATAACCCACCCATCAGTCACTTCACAAGACTCATAAAGAGTTCTCCCTCCACCAATTCCCTCAGAATCTCAATTCTGAGATACAGTTTTGAGCAGAAATAAATCCTACTTTAGCCTTGGACTCTAATTATGGCTTTCTCAGAGACATTTATACTTACTGTCATGCACACTCAATTTTACTATTGTAAAAACAAACTACACAATAAGGAGAAAACTAATTTCAGTTTTCCTTTAGTTTCTACCAAAGGAAGGATGTAAATTTTTTATAGAAATTAACAAAGTGATGTTTACATTTTTACTGTATATTACATTGTAATAATTCAGATGCTGAATTAGTTCTTTGTGAATTTCATATAACATTTTTCAAACTTGCAACTTTTTATTAGTTTCCAACTTATTTGCATTTTTAAATGAGTGGTGATCTAGAAAACTTTATTAAATATGAAATAATTAAGCCAAATACTAAACAGATGCCAACATGTAAATCTATGTGCAGGTTCTTCTAGCTAAAGCTGTTGCCCAGATCAGTAAAGATTAAATTTTTTTGTTACTGTAAAATTCACTTGTTGCTTTGTGCATTCACTCAAGCACAAATCCATTCCACAGATTATATTCAGCACGTAATCTGCTCTACTAGTCTATAAAGCATAAAGTGATGCCAAATCTCAATGGTTTTCCAAACTAGAAAGAAAGATAAGTCACTTGCATTATTATTTCTCATGTTTTTGCAGGAGACATGAAGTACGAAAAAAATTACTGGGGCGAACTGTTTGCCAAGGCAAGGGAAGGAATGAGGTGATGCCTTTAAAACAGATGTCACAATGACCAAAACAAAAGTGAAGACAGGACCCTCCAGTGGTTTAAGCTTCACTCAGAACACTGACTTATCCTCAGCAATATTGTATAAATGAGGTTATAGGTAGATCCCCTGGAACTTGGAAACCCTTATTCTATCTTCCTTTCTTCATATCTTTCAGAATTCTTCCTACCCTTTCTCCATCATGCATAGCTGACCAGGCTGCCCAAAGCTGGTCTGTTCTTCCTCTGAAACACATTGTGAACACTGTAACCCTTTAGCTTAAGCAGAGGCATCATCTCCTTCAGGAAAACTTGCCTGGCCTCAGAGATGGTTCTCTGCCAGTAATATTGAGACTCCCCTTCCACACGTCTGTCTTTCTCCTATTATGGCACGTGTATATCTTCAATTATTAAAATTGCTTACTTGTCCAGTTTCCCCAATAAAATTATAAACCTAGAAAGGCTGGTATCGTGGCCACCTCTCCTCCTCCAAGACATGCCTCGAGCACAGTACTTGCATTTAAGTAGCTGTTTCATAAATATTAATTGAATAAATAAGTTGCTTTATATCAAATCGTACCTTAAATATTTGACTTAGAATATTCATCTGCAATGATTAAGGAAGTAGTTAAGGCAGTAGTTAATTTTTAATAATTCACCAATGCTCAGGTGAACAGGTTTAGACAGTTTCAAAATAGTTGAGTAGGGGGGTGGGGGCAAGCTAATGCCCGCTCAAGACACATAAGGCTTCCTAAGGACTTTGCAAAAATAAGTAATTTATTTGATAATTATTGCTTATATTGTTGCTCTCCCTATCTCCAAAAGATAGGCTGGGAGACCTTGAGGAAAGTTCAAATAGAGAAGAATTAAAATGTGAACCCAGAAAGATGGAAGAAGGGACGTATGTAAAAATGTCCTTGCTCAGCCTTGCTACTATTTCCTGGAGTCAATCTTGGTTTAAAACATAATAAGCAGACCTCAGCTTGTCATGCTTACTTTCTCCCAGGGGTTTGAAACTGTAATGAAAGCATTTTAACTCGGTGGTAACTGGATTAGAGTAATGCAAGAACCTGCCACCTTGGGACCTCCTGCTTGTGCCTCAGCCTGAATAAATGTGCATGGAAATTGTTTTAAACTGATGGCTGTGCAAGATCACAAGTGAGAGTAATGTTGACAGTCTCAGCTTGGAACCTGGAAAAACAGCAAAAAATGTGGAAAAGGGATTGAAAACAGCTCATTTGCTGACACGAAAGCGGTGTGCAAAGGTGTAGATGTACAACCTTTGCAGGTCAATGGTGACAATATTCGCAAAGTGCCACCAGCATCTCTACTGCAAATTGAAGCAGCTTAATACAAATCCTTGCTGCAAATCTAAAGCAACTTGATTTCTTTTCCAGCCTCCAGTACTCATAAGAAGCCATCAGGAGAAGTTTCTCAGACTTGAAGTGTGTGAAAGGATACTAAATCTTCCATCTCCTGGAGGCCAGATAGGAAATGAAAAGATATAGTTGTCACATTCTGTTGCAGCCAAATGTCTCGAAAATAATCCAATCGGTTTGCTCCCTTCCAAAGTAGCCGGCGTTTCACTGTGAGTTCGCCTTCGTTATTTCACGGGTTTACTATCCTTTGTCACAGAGGCGAAACATCTCTTGCTGAAGACAAGATAGTGGAAGGAAATTCTCCATCTCCCTTATGAACACTCACAAAGAACTCTGGTGAATTTACTGCCAGGGAAAAGTGGCAGCTTGTCACTCTCCAAGATCCCTGCTTTGGGGAGACACCAAATGGTCCCTGACTAAGAGCAAAGTGTGCCTTATCTACACTGTGTGGTGGCACTTTGGTGTCAAATTTGGCAAAGTGGAGACAGTAGGGCTGATTCAGAAGGGCCCTAAAATTACTTTGGTTCCCCATAACTCAGTCCAACCACGCAAGTCCAGCCTGCTTCCTTTAAAGCAAATAGTTTTCTCCAGGAGATTCAATGGGAGTCTACCTTTTTATAGAATGTCATTTGGGTAAAGGGCCAACAAAGTGGCTTGTATCGGAAAGCTGTCTATTTCAGTAGGATCCCATGCGGTTCTGTTTTCTTCCTGTAAGCAGCACAGGTGGTAGGATCTCCATTTTGCAGATTAGGTAAGTGATGTTCAGAGAGCAGAGGAGTTTTACATACAAATTACATTCAAATGTGAATGATTTTCAATTGTAGAGCAGGGCTGCATCTGACTCTCTCATCTCTCCGTGAGCCACTGCTCAGAAAGGGTCGGGGGCCTAGGAGATTCTTCAGCTTGCTGGCCTGGATCTTACTGGATCAACAGCTAGGCTTGTAAAACTCCCCTTCCCTCGAAAAGGAGCGTCATTGTCTGCAGATACAGTGGTGGTCTATTTGTTTGGGAGTTGATACCTCACCTCCCTGCAGGAGGACTGTAAGGCTTTCAGAATCCACACCTTGCACAACATTAGTTCGGACTTTCAAGTAGCTTTTTTACATATTGATAGAATCCGATTTTGAATTTTCCTTAATTTCCAATTTGGGATTAAAATAAGGAAAGTACTTAATGTCAAAGTGGGAATGCATAGCAAAAACCAGCGCTGTTATTCTTTGATTTTGAAAATGAAAAATAGCAAGAAAGCAACCATCAGAGGCATCCCTTCTGTGTTCTTTTGACTTCTGTGTTGGCATTTGCGCACGCGCGTGTGTGTACCCTATTTTTTCTTCCCTTTTTATACCTTATACACCGTATCTGTCTTCTGTTTTAAGAAGAAATCAGAGGCTATGATACTCAACTTCTAAACTGGATACATGGAACTCACCCCTAAAGCTTCTCAAACATGCCGAGAACAGACAACTATTTCAAAATCATAATGGACACAGGCAGCTGGTATATTTAGTATCTAAGGAGCAGCTTTTCCTTTTCTTCCTATTTTTTTTTTCCTTTTCCCTCAGTAGAAGCTAAAACTTTATTATAAAACCACAGATAAGTATATCAACTGCTAGGAGGCTGGCACAGCAGAATACGAGGAAATAAGAGATAAGGGAATTTGGTCAAATACAAAAAGTACTGTGGAATTTAAACCAAATGACAGCAGATAAGGCTTTCTCTGAGTTTCTATTAAAAATGTAATAAATAAGAAATCCAAAAAATTTCTTTCCAGCCCTAGCACTTTTGTTCCTGTGTTGATCATCATAAATGTACAGAATCGTCATCAGCCTGGCAATTCTACGCACACTTGCAAAAATACCCTTTGCTGGGGTCGTGTTAAAGATATGACAGCTTCAGATGGATGCCCTGTGAGTCTTTCAGGAAAGTTCGTCATTTGAATAAATAGACTTTATTTACACACTTAAGGATAATTCTCTAAGGCTCCCACGTACTGTGAGTAACGGGTCTTCCTGATATTTCACAGGCTGCTGTGGAATTAAAATCAACCCCAATCAGATAGGTCTTACTAAAGTGAATGATCTCCTCCCAAATAAATTTGCATAGATTTATGTAGATCATCTCAGGGCCTTTGGCCCGTCTGACCTCGGGGAAGGGACAGAGATTGAGATCTGGACAAAGGGGGACTCTAGGAGTTCCCTGGGATGACAGGACCTCTGGGGCCTGCAACTAGAGGGTGATCTGTGGCCTCAGGTGAAGTGGTCCATGGTGTCTGCTCCATCTCCAGAGGGCAATGCCCTAAGTCATAAAATGTCTCCCTGCATAAGACGAAGCATCTGTCAGCCTCAGCATCCCTCCAGCCCTGTTTATATCTGCCTAGGGATATCTATGGTCTATGGAAGGAAAAGATAGCCCCATTTGCAGAATAGGTATTCAAGCTGTTTCATTTTATTCTGTCTTTTGTTCTTATGTGATATGCATATATATATATACCTTTCATCTAGTTGAACTTGTGTTTTAAAGAACTTATTTATAAATATTTTCACAGCATCCTAGCTATGTATCTCAATAGATTGGAAAAGCATAAGCCAAACTGTATATAATTCTTTATACCAGGGTTTCTGCTAAAGTGGGGGGATGTAAACTATTACAACAGTATTATCAACTTACAGGAATAATTTTTATTCAATGTTGCAAAAGATTCTTTCTGGGCATAGGAAATTCAGTGCAGGTCACACTTTACTAATAGGTCACACTTTACTAATAGCTCTGGGTATCAAACACTGAGGAAGTACAACTATTACCAAGCAAAACAAGAGTACAGCAGGTATGAATAGATGATGTGGGTACTTTGACATTTAAAATGTCATACTACAACACATTTAAAAAGAAGTTCATTGAATATTCTGCTATTTGATATTATTACATCATAAATTTTCTGAGCCTAAGAAGATATTGGTGTTCAGAAGGTTTTGAAGAATCCAGGTTTGTGTGGAACATGGACAATGAGAATCAAATATCCCAAAATTAACTAGAAGATGCTTAGAAAATCATCACTAAGGAAAAAAGCTAGAAAATTTAATTCTGACCACTTAAAAAAGAATTAGCCACTTTTTAACCTGTCAAGTTCTCTTACTGAAAATTATTTGAGATTTGGTATCAAGACAACATTTCCACTAATGTATAAAATAGGATTCTCATAATAGTGCTTCTGTGCTATGACCCAGAATAAGAAATGAATGTGAGTTTGGGTAAAGTCTGAACACCTCTCTGAAGGCTGAAACAGGCTCTCCATGTGTTCTACTATTTATGTAAAAAATCAGAAATCTGCTCAACATTATCTCGGACTAGTCCCATAAAATTCCTTCTATCTCACACAAAAATATTTGATTAATAAGTAACTACAATTGAAGTACTGTGTGCAAGGAGTTTAGAATAGTATCTGGCACAGGGTACTCTAGAATTGACAATTATCATAATTTTGATGTATTGGTTTTATTTGTCAATTCCGATTTCTAGATTAGAACACAATAACTCAATTTGTCACAAAAAAGGTCAAGAGAACGCGAGGCCATTGGCAGAATATGGACATGAGTCCTTACTCTTTCTTTACTTAGGATTAAAATTTGACCATTAGTGTTAAGTTTAACAAATTATTTGTATGTTTTATGTATGTAGGACTTTGCATTATGTGAGAGTTATTTTTTTCTCTAAAGAAAAGCATATTATTATGAGAACAAATTTTTAAAAATTTCATTTACCATATGGATTAATGAAACTGTGCTGTAACATAATGACACCTTAAGTTTCACTTACAGCTCTCAACCTCATTTGTGGGTGAGTTTATACGGGTGCATGTGGGTGTAATTATCTGGCCACCTTCTACATTGGTGAATCGAGAATGCCCTGTAGACAAACTTGAGCTCTTCCTTCCTGTTTCACAAATTCTGAGTAAGTACTGCTCACATCTATGAGCTTCCCTGAAAAATAAATAAATAAATACACAAATAAATAAGAGAGACAGATTTTTTTAAATGTTTAGTTAATGAAAAGTAAGTGGTTTAGATGCCTTTCCATATATATAAATAGGAAAATATCATGTGCTGATCTGTTTAATCTTTTTTTTTTTTTTTTTTTTTTTAGACAGAGCCTCAAGCTGTCACCCTGGATAGAGCGCCGTGGAATCACAGCTCACAGCAACCCCCAATTCCTGGGCTCAAGCGAGTCTCTTGCCTCCGCCTCCCAAGCAGCTGGGACTACAGGCGCCTGCCACAACGCCCGGCCATTTTTTGGTTGCAGCCGTCATTGTTGTTTGGCAGGCCCAGGCTGGATTCAAACCCACCAGCTCAGGTGTATGTGGTTGGCGTCTTAGCCGCTTGAGCTACAGGCACCCAGCCTGATCTGTTTAATCTTAATCTGTGGTTATTTAAAGAACATTTTGAGACCCGTTTTAATTGTGCTAATATAACAAAAAATGGGTTTTATATTCCTTCAAAATGGAAGTGCTTTGTCAAATATTTTTAGACTTCAGTATCCTTTTAACTAATTACTCAGGATAATGATATCTCTAAAAATAATGGTATAGATATTTGTTTTTTTGATAAAAGTAGCATGAATAAACACAGCCTGCTTTAACTTTTAGATTTATCTGCAAGGATGTCCATGCCAAAATAGTTAAAAATCTACCATATACTAAAATAATAATTAGGCAATATATGAACAGGGATACAATTGGTTTTAAAAACTAATTAGTTAATTAATAAAAAATTAATTAATTTTTTTTTCCTTTTTACTAGCAACCTCTTTGGTTTCATGTGCAAATCATACTTAAAGTCATGGTCATAATCTCATTAAACATAATAGATCATTTTTTGGTAACTGGTTTTTTACAATAGCTTTAAAAAATTACATAATTACCTAAAACAAATCAATTAACCAAATTTTTGTTTGCTTTTATGTTATTAAATTATCTTAATGACATAGAGGAAAGGTCAGCCTTTATCAAGCCCTTGATCTATTATAAAATTGTTAAGAAATATTTCACAGAATTAGCTACATCTAACTCTTGCTTTTTTTTTCTTAATTGCTTCCATATTTAAGTAAATCTGCATTTACTCAACAAATTCTATGTTTTAATTGTCGAAGGATATATGTATTTTATATTGTTCCCTAAGAAGTCAGCTCAGCAGCAACTTACAATATGCTGCTGAACGGCTGTCATTTCACCAGCGCTAAGGACACACAAGCAGATGCTCACTTCACCAGGCTGTTAGATTGTCGATGGACGTGTGTGAGTCTTTGAATGTTACACCCTCTAAATTCAGGTGGCCTCAAGCTGTGCCATATAATTCCAGCCTCAATTAAACTTTCCAAGGTCAGCGGTGCTGCACCAGGTCAGACATAAATAAGGCAGAGGAGAGTCCTAGGGTCCAGGAAAGCCATATTTATTCTTTATCCACAGTTCAAGGCTATCAAATGAAGCCTAGTGGAGAGAAAAGACAGGAAAAAAAAGGAGGACTCTCAGAAGGTACTTTCCACCTAACTGTAACCTTTATTAAAAAAAAAAAAATCAGTATATGTATAATTCAAGATCTAGTGTATTAGGGGGGTGCACGTGTATCTTTCCCCCCATCCCCAACTATGAATACAACTTTAGCCAGAGCTCAGTGGATACTATGTTGGTATGATTCCAAATCATTCATCCAGAAATCGAAGTTCAATTTCTAATTTTTTTTTGTGACACTACCCAGTAAAGTAAATTTAGACATATATGTCCTATCATTCTTATTTTTGGCTTATAACGTCAGAAGTTTAAAGTAGATAAATCTATTGAATTTTCAATTTCTAAATTCAAACTAAGTCTCAATTCCATTTAAATAGCATTAGCAAAGAAAGACCAAATAAACTAAGTGAAAGACAAGAACTAGTCTGAGGAATACATTTGATCATATATAAAGAAGTACAGGGATTCATTTTTAGAACATGTAAAAAGCTCCTATAATAAGAAAAAGACAAGCTTTAAAAAATGTGCAAATAAAAGTAACAGGTAATTCACTGAAGAAGAAATCAGGTTGACCAATAATTACTTAAAAACATGTTCAACCTCTTTAATAATTTGGGAAATGCAAACTAAACTAAAATGTTATACTATTTTACACCCACTGGTTTGGCAAAATCTAAAAGTCTCAACATGTTGAAGATGTGTGAAGAGTGAGAATCCAAAATTGCACATGAAGATATGCCAGAGCCCTGCAGAAAAATCCCAAGGGCTGCATAGGACATTGTAAAAATTTGGGGAAACACCATGAAATCTACTGAGCAGTGTGTGATCTATGGGATTAAGGGAGCTCGTAGTTTTGTCTTTAGATTGTATCATATCCCCTTTGATGATGTCACATCTTTGTGAAACTTTTCATAGCTTACTGTAATAAAAAGGAAGAACTGTGTGACCAACACCCAGTTACGGACATTGTCGTAAAGAAATCCAGTTTGCCGCTCTCCTCTTAGAATCTGAGTGGAATAATCTCTCAGCTGGGTGAAGCAGAGACTGACCCTTAATGTCAGCACAGGGCAGGGGACTCCTTTGTAGCTTCTGCTAGCACATGACTTCTGTTATTTCCTACAAGCTAAATAAGATACACTAAACGGAGTTAAATACTTTAGCTAAGAGATAAAAGGGAGGGACAAGAAAGAAAGCAGGCATGTGAAAAATGGATGGCGAAAAGGTGATAGAATTCTGGGTAGATGGGTACAGATGTCCCCTGGAAGTAAAATTGACAGATTTAGATCAAACAAAAAGACAATTAAAAAAAAACATATGTAATCTACAAAATTGCTCATTATTTATCTAAAATTCACTTGTATTTTATTTTAAAAGTCTCCATGAAAATGATCAATGGGAAAAGCAGACAGACAGCAACAAAACTAGGGAACTTCTATCTTCAAAACAGGACTTTGAAAGCATTTCTGTAGTAGAGGGCAAAGAAAGCAGAATGGAGCACTTAGGAGAGTCAGAGAGCTGACTCACAATTCTTCTCCCTTGAGAAAAGAAGACACACCAGAGAGAAACTGTGCAGTCCCTGTGGTACAACAAAGAAACTAACACACGTTCTTGATTCTGACGGGTGCACCTGAGAGGCAGAGAGTGATAACAAGGGGACAACTGTGTGTGAGAGGTAGGCAAGCAGTCAGAAAAAAAAGTCTCAATGTATAAACTCAAAATACAAGTGGAGAAGGGCATTGCCACGAGGAAATCAGCAGGCAAATAATTTGGTGGAGGAAAAGATTCATTTGAGAGGTAGATCAACTGACCCAGAGGTGAATAAAAATAAAGATCCCCACAATGGAAATTTTGAGATATTAAAAAGATTTCCATTGAGTGAATGAACATCCAGGCCAAAAAAGTATTAAAAATATAAAGTACGTAAATCATGTGACTATATATATGGCTTCTTAATTATCAGTTGGATAAAACTGAAGATTATGTGAATAAAAAGGGATAATTCGGAGGACAATGGGAAAAGTATTCTGATTTGGGAATAGCTTACTCCACGATATGCATAATTAGAGAGAAAAATGTTCAGATAGATGTGGGGTAATCATCATGGTAACCAGGAAAAGTAACAGGACATCATTTTGAACTGGCCAATTATGGAGACATGAAAAAGAAAAAAGACTAGCCTGGCGTTGTGGCGGGCACCTCTAGTCCCAGCTACTCAGGACCGAGGCAAGAGAATCGCCTAAGCCCAGGAGTTGGAGGTTGCTGTGAGCTGTGTGACGCCATGGCACTCTACCCAGGGCGATAAAGAGAGACTCTGTCTCTACAAAAAAGAAAAAAAAGAAAAAAGACAGAGAAAAAGGAGAGAATTTAGGAAACAAGTTAAAAAGGTGAAGTTTTCCCAATCATAAAATGTAGTGCTTGGTAATTTGAAAGGTATTCATAAAAAAGAAAGCTCTTAACATTAAATTTTTGGGGAAAAATAGGATAACTTGCTGATATTGACAATCACCCTACAGAAAATCATGTAATGACACAGATTATTGTTTCTGACATTTTAAATGAAAATAGCCACATATAAAAGAGAATATATAGTAAGTACTTTTGATCAGTACTATAATACTAGATTTAAATCATATATATCCAAAAAGACAGTTAAAAGAGTATGCAAGATAATTAAAATGGTGTTTCGTAGAGTCATTATTATATACTTTTCTTCTGATTTAAGATTTTTTAAAATTTATCAAAATGTGCAGGTATATTTATAATCCACATTTTTAAGGTAAGTAGATGAAAGGATAAAAGGGAAAACCTATAAAACTTGCTAATCACCTACCGTGCTCTAGGCACTTTTCTGTAAATCAGCCCACTCCATACCACACTCCAAGGGATAAGCCAGTTGCTAAAGAGATGCTTTTAAAGAATCAGGAAGAGACTTCTGTGTCCAGAAAGAGCTCAGACGTGTAGAATAGAATGGTTTGCTCCATACCTTTGAGTCTTTCCTTAGCACCCATTTCTTTGGACTGCCGATCAACACAACCAAGGGCATAGTTGTGACTGGGCACAAATGAACTATCTGAAGAGCAGGAGGGGACTTAGCTACAGAGTTCTAGATCACAAAATAGGGCCCACGTGTTTGTTGTTGTTTTCTTGTTTTGTTTGGCAGGTTTCCCTGTTGGGGCTTCAGTTTGTCCTTTCTAACCTGAAAATAACAGTGCCTGTTTCATAGGTTTCTTTTAAATTTTATACTAGAAATGATTAATAAAATCTTTTAGCTCAGGACAGGCACTCAGTAAAAGATAATTTGATGCTCCAAACATGCCTTTAAAAAGAGGGAATTTTCTCTTAAAAGGCAACATACACAGTTGAATCTTCATTAACTGGCATATTTGTTTTTATCCTTTTCTCAAACACAGTCAAATCAGGCCTATTGAAAGGAATTTGCATCAAGCTATGTTTCTTGTTCCCGTGTTTCTCAAACAAGTTTAGCAACATGCTTTGTAGGTCTAAGTGACACCATGAAATCCACCTGTAAGCCCAGTGGATATAACTTATCTTCTCCTAAACATTCAGCCTTTAATATGGGAAGGTTAGCATGACATTAAAAAAAAATTGAATACCTTGAGCCTGAGATTGAAGTTACTGTGAGCTATGTTGCCACAGCACTCTACTCAGGGCGACAGAGTAAGACTGAAAAAACTCAGATAACATAAAAAGTTCAAAAGAAAACAAAACAAAACAAAAACCCATTTCACTGGTCCCTGTTTCTTATTAAAGTCATTGCGCTTGTAATTGCCTAAAAATACTAATTAAGGAATAGAAACATGGTAGTTTCCCGAGCCCACACCTAATTAGGTACAGCGTTTATTGAGTTATGAATTGTCCACTAAAGAAAAGAAGACGTGTTCTTCACTTCATTTGGTGAAGTGGTTCCAGTCTGCTGGAATGTATATATAATCCAGAACTTAGATCATATCTAACTGTGAGACAACCCCACAGGACTGTGGCAGGGCCACTGTCCCCAGGGCTGACCCCGGGGCATTCTGCAAAACAAAGGGCCTACATTCTCCCTGGCAAATTCACTTCCAGCATGGAGAATGCGAGGATCACATTAAGGGGGCAGCAGCACAAGAAGGCAAGTAGGAGAGGGAGTGACTGCCAATAATGGGAAAGATATTGTCAGTAACAACCAGAGTTTTTGTGTCCTTTGGTTATTATTATAACCTGATGAATTCAGGGAGTGGATGGCTACAATTTATTATGGATGAGCCAAGGCCAGATCTTCTACAGGACATGTCACATGCATTCATTCATTTAAAACCGTGCATATTAAAAGCACACATAACATTTCAAAACTAGTAAGAAATGAGTATAATTGTGATGGATGTGTTACTTAGTTCAATGTAAGCATTTCACACTGTATGTTGTAGCAGTACCCTGAACCCCATAAATGCATCAATGTACAAAGTTATGATTTAATAAAAAACAATTAAAAAAAATAAATAAATAAAACCGTGCATGGAAGACTTCTTGCTTTGGAGAGGAAGAGACTGATACTTGTGTGGAAGAGGTGACGTGACAGGTCACAAAGCCACAGAGCGGCTGAACCAGGAGCTGGAGAAATGAGGTGGGCACAGTGTCACTATTTCAAGAGCTGGCACAGAAATGCTTTCTGGGGAGAGAATGGGTACAAGGACATTTTGCTAAATAGTTGATGCCCTAGGTTTTCATTACACCAGAGAAGGATTGAGAGCTCGTGATGCCATGGGGCAGGTGGAATAGTTGGTAATGTTGGGAGCGGGAGAGAAGATGAATGAAAACGCCACTTGAAGAGCTGCTCCTCGTGGGACGGACTCCTCACCCTGAGTCACGATGGCCTATTCCACTCAGAAACGTGGGTGTTTGTTGTTGTTGCTGTTGTTTCCTCAATTGTTTTTGTGATGGATATTAGGTAGCAAATTTTATAAAGGTAGGAAGAAGGGAGAACAGTGTGCTCAGGAAGGTTGTGGAACTTAGGATGGGGGATTATCATTCTAAAGCCACAGTGATGTGCACTAAATTATAATGTGAATTCAATTTGGGGAAGAAAGAACCTAAACCACAAAGAGAAATCTCCTAAAGCCAAAAAACCAATTAGTATTTCCGCCAGGATTTGAAGTCATGGAGTCTGAGTGTAAAGTTTGGGTTTTACTTATAAAAATTCAAGATGATGGGATCCTTATTGCCTTTAAGAATTTAGAGAATTTTAGTGCATAAATGGAACAAGTTTGGACACAAAAAATGGAAGTCCTGAGCCTATGTCGAGAAGATTGTTTTCCCTGTGACAAAGAGAATTGTAAACTTTGGGACATCAGAACGGAGATTTACTATAGGGAAACAAGAAATAACCCCAAGAGGTGAGTCTGCGGACAGCTCTCCTGTTGGCTGGTGGAGGAGGCTGGACTTTCTGTGGTCACCCTCCCTGCCTAGTACATGAAGCACCCATTGGGTGCTCCCATCCTCCTCCCCAACTCTTCCAAGCCTCCGAGGCCTGTTGTCCACCCTCTCTGGCCGCATTTCCCATTAGTTGGCACTTGCTTATTAGTGAGAACAAACGTGGTCTTTGGCTTTCTTAGTTATACACTTAAGATAAAGGCCTCCAGTCCCATCGATCTTGCTGCAAAAGACATGATTTCATTCTTTTTTTATGGCCCAGTAGTGCTCGACAGTGTATATATACACACCTTATTTTCTTTCTTTTAATATAAAAAATTATATATGTGCATATATATTTATGTACTAACATGATATATCTATGTACAACGTGGCTGGGACAGTTGAGGAATGTATACAATGACGTTTGGCATTTCCCCCTTCCCTCATGGACCTTAGATTAAGGGTGGCAGCATGGGAAAATGGAGCAAGCAACACACAAGGCATATACGATCACGAGTGACCGTCCAGGAGTTGGGGCTAGGAGGTCCAAGAATCCCGCTCTCCCCGTTCCTTCCTCGCCAACTTTTTCCTATCCAATCTGCAGGACAGCCTGAAAGTGGGATGACCAGTCAGAAGGACACACACACCACCTCCCCGCAGAAGCCTGTCAGCAAATGCATCAGTCCTTCTCATGGGCCCGAATGTTTGGTATATCAGAATTTGTGTGATGAGAGGGCAAGAGAGGATTACAGGATCCCGCCCTTCAGAATAGCCCATTCTCAGCCAGGCCTTCTTTCAGGCCAACTTGGTGCAAACCAGATCGAAGGTGCTGGTCACCTGTAACCCTTTTCCTCTACTTGTTCCTGAATCAGCACTGGCCCTGCTCCTTACTGCAGGAGAGCTGGTCGCTGAGCTCTAAGAAGGAAGAGATTTCTTCGTCTTCCTCGTCTGTTTCCCTACCCACTTTCCCCAGCTCCCTCCACAATCATCTCTTACCTTGTGCTCCAGCAGTACTGAGCAACAGAGACTCGGTACAGTTTACTGCTTCCCTCCGCTTTCCCTAATGACACTTGGCATTTGATTTCATCTGAATCTTGGGTCAACACATGTGTACAACTGTGCAGGCCCACAACCCTAACTGCTTTTTAGCAGCCAAGGCCCAGACGTAGGCTGGGAAAGTGGGTGGGTCAGAGGTAAGAAGCTTCCACTGCTAACTTCTCAGGGTTTTCCTCAACCTTCACGGCCTCATGAGGTCTCTATGAGGTTCTCTTGCCAGCATTTATAACCCTCAAAACTCAACCACTTCTCTTCTCCTGTAGCCCTCAGATGGTTTCCCCGTATCAGAGAACAGAGGCTTACCACCTCTGGGCCTTCCTCACTATTAGTTTTGTAACGAATAGCACAGGTTTTTCTTTCTTTTTTTTTTTCTGTAGGCAATTATAGGATTTTTTAGAATCAGAATCAATTTTATATATTGTTTTTTATTTTATTTTATTTTATTTTATTTTATTATCTTTATCATTAAATCATAGCTGTGTACAGTAGTGCAATCAAGGGGTACAATGTGCTAGTTTCATATACAATCTTAACTATTTGCATCAAACTGATTAACATAGCCTTCCTGGCATTTTCTCAGTTATTATATGAAGACATTTGTATTCTGCATTTAGCAAGGTTTGCCTGTACCCTTCTAAGATGCACCATAGGTGTGGCATTCTTGACTACTGCTTTATAGAAAAAAAATTTTGAAAAATCATTTTCAGAGGCAGATTTGTCATGAAACTCTAACTTCAGGGGCCCTCACTCTCATGGGTCCCTTGCAAACTTGTAAAGCCCTGTACCAATCTCATATTTTCTTCAATTCTCATCATATACACACAAAAAATGATGGTGTCTTTACCACTGTGTAGTTGCATTATTGGATTGTGTTCCTGAGAAGGAAGAACTTCCACTTACTAGGCTTTGATGAGAATGAAATTTCCTCTTAGAGCTGAGTATTGGACAAATTTTCCATTCTAGCTTCAGACTCGGTTTCCTCCACTACTCACCCACCTACAATGAATGCATTCCCCACATTTTCACGACTCAACCCTGGTCAGTCAGTACAGAGGGCAATGGAAATACTCATAGAAGCCATTTCCATAGCAGGCCACCTAGCCTCATTCTCATTCGACATAAACATTCACTATGTATGTACTTCCAGAAGTGACTATGAACCACATAAACACATCCTACTAACCACAAACTACATGTATTCCCAACTCAACTTTCTCTTCCCTAGATTCCCAATGTCCAAAGTCCTTCCAGTGCCATCCTGTGTGAGAGAAAGAGTAAAAAGCGAGTTGGAATGGGGACTGTGGCATTATGTGTTTAAAATGTCTTACTTCTGGCTCAGTGCCTGTGGCTCAACGGGCTAAGCCACGTACACCTGAGCTAGTGGGTTCGAATCCAGCCCGGACCCGCCAAACAACAATGACGGCTGCAGCCAAAAAATGGCCGGGCGTTGTGGTGGGTGCCTGTAGTCCCAGCTACTTGGGAGGCAGAGGCAAGAGACTCGCTTGAGCCCAGGAATTGGAGGTTGCTGTGAGCTGTGATGCCACAGCACTCCATCCAGGGTGATAGCTTGAGGTTCTGTGTCAAAAAAAAAAAAAAAAAAAAAAGAGTTTACAACCCAGCAGGAGATTCAGATCGAGAGGTTGGAAGTTTCTGCTCTCTCTTTTTCTAGCTCAGACTTCTAGGTCACTGCCCTGTTTAATGGAGAGTCACATTGACAGGATTAAATTCAAACTTGTATTTGGCTGTCAAAACCCTTCATAATCCAACCCCATTTCTCTTTCTTTAGCTTTGTTCCTCCTTAGTCCCCAGGAAAATAAACTGCAAAGCCTTCTTAGTTTGCTGTCTCCCCAGTGGCTTCCTAGTCTGACAGTGACCTTAGGAAATGTCTAGAAGAGCACGGAGGTCACGTTCATGCCTGTGGACCCTGGGAGAGACACGCAGAGCCCTCTGCTGTTGACTCTCAAAAGTTTGTCTTTTCCTGGACCGGGAACAGCTGTATTGCTGGAATAAGATGAGGTCATAACGTTCCCAGTGTAACCTTCCCTGTGGTTTCGGTAAATGCTCAACACATACTGTCTCCAGACACACCGCTCAGCGCCCTGTGCACTGTTGGGATGCACATTTCCAGAGAGTGGACGACATAAATGCATCTCCATCCACCCATTATTCCAGGAGTGGTCAAGGTTAATGATGCTAGACGCCACCTCCAACCAACCAACTGCTCTTATCAATGTGATTAATCCATTCGGCAGCACTTTTTACCTCAATAAATAATAAATCCCAGTTTAATTCTCTGTAAATCTAAACCAAAGGTGGACTAGGAGGAGGGAATTAGCAATGCCACAAGAAGACAGAATCTGAAGGACAAAGGGGTAATAAACTGAGATTCCTACGTTTCCTGAGAAAACATGCATAAACAGGCAAATTATCACCTGTGTCCTTACAGGGTTCAAGGGCCCGTGGATACAAACATCCTCTCAACCCCTAAAATTCAAGTCAAGGCAACTTACGGCTATTACTACATTTCAGAGAGATCTAGCCTCTAAAGCCTCCTACTAGGGTGTTGAGTTAACTTGCTATTTTTTAATAGCAGCAGAAAGTAGACCGTATGAAGATGAACTGGGCACAGTGGCTTACACCTATAACCTAAGCAGTTTGGGAGGCTGAGGTGGGAGGATCTCTTGAGGCCAGGAGTTTGAGAATAGCCTGAGCCATATAGCAAGACCTCATCTCTACAAAAAATAGAAAAATGAGCCAGGTGTGGTGGCATGTGCCTATAGTCCTAGCTACTCAGGAGGCTTAAGCAGGAGGATCACTTGAGCCCAGGACTTTGAGGTTGCAGTGAGCTATGATGATGTCACTGCACTCCAGCCTGGGTGACAAAGCAAGTTTCTGATAAAAGGAAAGCAAACAAATAAATAAACAAACAAAAAAAAAAAAATGATGAGACTAAGGGTCAAGAACCTCTAATGACCCCAAACTATGGATTTCAATATGCTTATGTGCCAATGAAGACTGAGCTGCCCTTCATGGCCTCGGGGGACCCAGTGCTTTTAAAAAAGCAGAAGAGGCTCGGCGCCTGTAGCTCAGCAGCTAAGGAGCCAGCCACATACACCGGAGCTGGCAGGTTAAAATCCAGCCCAGGCCTGCCAAACAAAATGACAACTACAACCAAAACATAGCTGGGCACTGTAGTGGGCAACTGTAGTCCCAGCTACTTGGGAGGCTGAGGCAAGAGAATCGCTTAACCCCCAAGAGTTTGAGGTTGCTGTGAGCTGTGATGCCACAGCACCCTACCCAGGGCAACA
>CAUYRH010108486.1:0-22223 GCA_963574655.1 Perodicticus potto
GCATCACAGCTCACAGCAACCTCCAACTCCTGGGCCCAGGCAATTCTCTTGCCTCAACCTCCCAAGTAGCTAGGACTACAGGCGCCCGCCACAATGCCCCGCTATTTTTTCATTGCAGTTTGGCTGGAGCCAGGTTTGAACCAGCTACCCTCGGTATATGGGACCGGCACCTTACCGACTGAGCCACAGGCGCCGCCCCCCTAAAAAGATTTTTAAACATAAAACCCAAAAAGCAGCCCCAGCTCTGTCACATGACAACCTGTGACCAATGATACTTCCCAATCATGGATATAATAATTCAACATTTCACCTATGCCAGGTAAATGCTAGAGATATAGTGGATATATCATAATCCCACGTTTTTTATTTAGCTTCAGAATTTTATATTAAAGGGATTTCTGTGACATAATGTCTAAGGTACTCAATAAAAATAATAGTCAAATTATAATAATTTTGCTTTCATTAAATTTTTCTGAAAATATAAAAAGTACCCATTACATACCATTTTGAACTTAATTATTTACTTTAATTTTCAAAATAATTTGATATATTTCCAAGGAAAATTTATGGGAAATTATAAAGCAAGCAACTACAGAGTTCTTTACAATTAGATCCAAGATAAACATAAATTTTGCATATTGAAAATTTATCAAAATTCCTAATATATTTTAGCAATCTGATGATTTAAAGGCACTTTAAAAGTTGTCTCATTGAACTACTACAGACATGTTTGAGAAAAAAGTCTAATACCGATGACCATTTCTTCCTTCTAAAACATTGAAATAATTTATTGGAAAAATCCATGAGCAGTCTGATCATTTTGATTTTTTTTTATAAAGATTCTTTTATAATTTGGGCTAATATCTTTAAGGCCATATCCATCTGTTCCGGGGAAGCCAAAGAGAAGGATACTCTCAAGTAAGGGCTAGGGGCTGAGCTATCGATGTAGAAACTGTTTCCAGGAAGCAGTAATATCTCTCTCCTCATGGCTTCTTCTTCAATCAGTTCTTTTACATCAGAAATGCCTTTAATTTTAATCCACAAAAACATCCCAGCAGTAGGAACATGCCATTCCGCCAAACCAGTTAACCACTTGTCCGCCGCTGCCAACACTGCGTCTTTCTGGTTTCTGTAGAAATCGATAACCCGGCGCACGTGAGCCAGAAAGCCGTCTTCTCCCCACTGGTGTAGAAGCTGGGATACCATGAGCTGGTTAAAAGTGCTGGGGTGCAATGATGACACTTCTGTGTGAAGAACAACTCTCTCTATCAAGGGTTTCGGGCCAGTTAAAAACCCTACTCTCAACCCAGAGGAGAGGACTTTGGAAAAAGAGTCGGCTCTGATGACACGCCCGTCGACATCCATGGACAGAAATGTCGGGGCCCAGGTCTCGTTAAACTGGAGAAAATAGTAAGGATCATCTTCTACTATGAGGAAATCATATTCTCTTGCGAGCTCGTAGATTTCCTTTTTGCGGCCACTTGTTAATGAGTTTCCAGTAGGGTTGTTGCCATTCGGGACAGTATAGAGAAACTTGGGGGTGTTTTTCTCGGGGTTCTTTGAATCTTCTGGTTTCCACTTGGAAAGTATTTCTCTGAGGGAGTCTGGGACCATCCCATGCTCGTCACTGGCCACGTTGATCATGTTGCAGCCCAGAGGCCTCAGAGCCTGAAGTGTTCCCCCATAAATAGGTTCATTTAGGAGAACGTTATCTCCGGGGTTAAGGATCATTTCAAACACCTTACAAAGACCATCCTGGCTGCCACACGTGACACATATGTCCATTTGTCCTTGGCTGGGGGGATTATGCAGTCTCACTTGCAACCGTTTTAGCCAGGCCAGCAGCTCCGGAATCCCAGCACTCTGAGAGTACTGCAGCGCTTTCTTCATCACCTCCTCTCCAAACTGGATGGTCGCTCCATCTTCCACGGTGATGGCGGCGGTCTTAAAGGGGAACGTGCTCGGATTGGGCGCTCCGGTAGCCAAGGAAACGACCGATTTGGGTGCCTTGATCAATTTGCTAGTCACCGCCCGGATGGGAGACGGCGTCCTGCACGCGCTGACCGCCGTGAGAAACCGCGCGTAGTTCATGTCTGCAGCCGCCCGAGCGCGAGATCGTCCCCGGCCGCGGCCCGAGAGACCGGATGGAGGTCTGTCCCGCCGCTTCCGCCCCCGGCGACCGGGACCGGACCCAGACCGCGACCCCGACCCGACCCGCGTCCCAGACACGCCCCCCGCCCCGCCCCGCCTCACGACACGCCCCCGCGCCTCGCGCCCGGACCCGCCCCTGCCGCGGCCAATCAGCGCCGGCCGCCTCGCAGCCCCCGGGGCCCGGGCTCGGGTCAGCGCCCTCCGTGCCGGGGGCGTCGCGGGGCGGAGCGGCCACCCGGCCCTTACGGCTGCCCGGGTGGCTCCTGAGTCGGCTCAGCGCGGGCTTCACAGTGGACCTGGCGGCGCAGAGCGGCCCAGCGCCATGACCCCCCTGGCGCCGGCGTGAGGCAAGGGCCATAACCCCACTGGTAGGAAAATCAATCCAGAGAACATGAACATAAAATTAACAATCTAGTAAACGCATAGTGAAATGATGCAGAACCCTACACCACACGTTTCTTTTGGCCTCTGAAGACTTAAGCAGGGAAGCATTATTTAAGCTTGGTCTTTAAGTCTCAATAGGAGTTAGAAATTTGTGACGTTTCCAGAAGGGATTAGAATTTACAAAGGGGCTTGGGATTGATAAATGGTATTTTATACGTATATCCATCTCCCTGGATGGCATGTGTTATGGTCCTTGAATATCTGAGGCTGGTAATGTATGAAGAAAAGAAATGTATTTGGCTCACATTCTGCATTATGTAGAAGCATCGTGTCCGCATCTGCTTCTGATGAGGGTCTCAGGAAGCTTTCATTCATGCAGAAATTTGAGGGGAGCTGACGTGTCACTTCCTAATTACCGTGGGAAAGCGCCGCACTATTCTATTCATGAGGGACCCACCCCGAGACCCAAACACTTCTCACTAGACTCCACCATCAACAATGGAGATCAAACTTGGAGGGGACAAATATCCCAACTCTATTAGTGTGTGTGTATATATTAAATTACACGTTATGTGTCCATATTCTCTTCTATAACAAACAGTATCCCTTAATTTGTGGGCTGTGTGTTGAAGAGCAGACAACAGAGAAAGTTTGTCCCACAGAGTCTGACTTTATCTCAAGACAATAGGAAGCAGGAGAGCCTGATCTGGTTTTTTGTTTGTTTGCTTTTTTGAGACGGGGTGTCACTTTGTGGCCCTTGGTAGAGTGCCATGGCATCACAGCTCACCGCAACCTCAAACTCGTGGGCTTAAGTGATTCTCTTGCCTCCGCCTCCTGAGTAGCTGGGACTACAGGCTCCAGCCACAATGCCCGGCTATTTTTAGAGAGAAGTATACTCTGGCTCAGGCTGATCTGGAACCTGTGAGCTCAGGCAATTCACCCGCCTTGGCCTCCCAGAGTACTAGGATTATAGGCATGAGCCACTGCACCCAGCCTTCTGATCTGGTTTTAAAAGGACTTAACTGGCTGGGTGGCTCACATCTGTTATTACCTGGTTCACCACCAGGTGGATCACCTGAGTTCAGGAGTTCAAGACCAGCCTGAGACTCAGTGCCTGTAGCTCAGTGATTAGGGTGCCAGCCACATACAGCGGGACTGCAGGGTTAAAACCCAGCCCGGGCCTGCAAAATAACAATGACAACTACAACAAAAAATAGCTGGGTATTGTGGTGGGCACCTGTAGTCCCAGCTACTTTGGAGGCTGAGGCAAGAGAATCGCTTAAGCCCAAGAGTTTGAGGTTGCTGAGAGCTGTGATGCCACAGCTGTCTACTGAGGGTGACAGCTTGAGACTCTGTCTCAAAAAAAAAAAAAAGAAAGAAAGAAAGAAAGAAAAACCAGCCTGAGCAAAAGCTCAACCTGTCTCTACCAAAAATGGAAAAACTAGCCAGGCACTGTGGCCAATACCTATAGTTGCAACTACTCTACAGGCTGAGGCAAGGGGATTGCTCAAGCCCAAGAGTTTGAGGTTGCTGTGAGCTACAATGCCATAGCACTCTATCAAGGGCGACAAAGTGAGACTGTTTCCAAAAGAAATTGAAAAATAATAGATTGCCTCAGATTTTACTACTTAGAGCTAATGTTAAATGTTCTCTTTGAAGTCAAAAGTCAAATATATTCAAACAGTTTCTATCTTTAGCAATAAAATTTCCAAATTAGGTGTTGAAAGGTTGGAAGCTTTGATGCTAGTGATAAAGGATTGGAGTCTATATTCATCAATTTTAGAAATGAATTTGTAGGGGCTCAAAAATCAGCTCTTTGAGAGCTAAGCTGTATAGAAATTAGTTCTCCAGGGTAAGCATGTGAAAACATATACACACCCCATTCTCTGTAGAATATAACAGGAGATACCAGGCTGGGGCATGCTTAGAAAAGGCAGCTTTGAGGAATGACCCAGTTCCTCAAAGGAAAAACACATGGTTGATGATGATAGCATGCTTCCTGTCCAGAAGAGGTCCTGGCAAGCCAAGCAAAGCCTTTTAAATGAGGAATTGCCTTTTTACCTTCAACTACTTCACCTCAAAATTCTAACACTACTTACACTGTTTGGTTTCAAAAACTTTTTATGCTCCCAGATTATATGCTCGTAACTAGGTACCACACAAATACAGTCACTTTGCAACTTTGTAATGATAACCAGTCCAGGTTAGGGAGGTCTGACCTGGCACTAACCAACACAATCCAAACATGACCGTAATGGACAGGTCTTTCATTCTGTCCAGCATCCATTATTTCACTTCCATTATCCTTTGGGGAAACTATCTTCTTTCAGTCTAGGCCATCTCAGCAGGACTGTCAAACCCTCTCTAGCCATGGGGTAGATGCATGATCCTAGCTGGGCTGAAAAGACTGGTAGCAATTTGATCCATGAGTATAACATCATAAGATGTAAAATACAGAAGATATTTTGATGGCAGGGTTCTAGAAAGGCTGGCCCTAAATTTCTATAACCTAGATTCCTAGGTTACTCTGGCCTTTTTCCTTCCTAAGGCTGCTGATTCAGCTTTTCTTGGATTTTGTAAGCTATCCTCTGTCATGCTGATAGATTTTGTTTTGCTGAAGATAGCCCAAATGAATTTCTATTGCTTGCAATCAAAAAAGCCCGCCTGATCTATTCATCGATGTCACTGCGCTGTTAAAATTGGAAAGCTGGAGCCTTTAACACCTTAATATGTTTACTGGATAATAGATCATAAAAAGAGTTTTAAAACAAAACGCTAACATGTGTATCAAGAGTTCTTAAAAAACTCTGAGCTAACTTCAAATTTCTTTTCATCCTAAAATATACTACAGCACTTTAATGAGTAAAATAATACATTTCTGCCAATGTAGTAGTAACAAAAAACACTATATTAGCTTTAGTCTCTTCCCTTTCAAATGTATTCTAAGTAAAAATTAAACATTATATATGCATAAGATTAGTCCTTCCAACTTTAATATGTATAAATAAAACTTTTTAAATACTTAGTTCTAAAAGAGAGAAGAAATTGTTATCACCCTGAAAACACTTTGACCAATTCCTAGTCACAGTCACACAAAACTAGTCACACAAAACTACCTTCTAAGGAAAACCAAGCAGTGAGACAGCAAAGTTTGTGCTTTCAGCTAGGAAGAATGCAACTTAAAAGGTATTGACTCTTCCATCTTCTAATGAAAAACAACCCACTCTCAGAAACAGCATAAGCACTGTCATGGTAGTCTAGCTCCTACTGAAAAAAAACGGCTGAGTTACATTTTATAGTAATTACCTAGCTAAGAAGCCTCTGAAAATTCACAAGAGATTGAAGGATTTACATAAACTCAAGGCTTTATGGTAGGATAAAAAGTAACACAGTTCCTTAACCTTTTTTAAAAGGAAGATTGAAATTAAACCTTTCAATCACAAATCAAGACTTTCATTCAGAAATGTTTCTTAAATATCGAATTTCTCTTCACAGACACTATGCCCATTTTCTTCATAATCTTCTCTTGTTACCACCATATCTTCAAAATCATCATTCTCCGAGATCAATTTTCCACCTTCCCATGCATAAGTAATAGGGCTGAAAATAAAGGTAAAATAAATGAATTCAGATGATTTTATAGAACAACTGAAATGTCTGAAAACATTAATTACTAACTGAAATATTCCAAGCTCTACCCAACGTAATTTAACAGAAAATCATTGAAGGTATAAAATAAGCATACTTTTCACACAAATAGAGCAAACTCAAAAGGGAAGGAACCTTGGTCACAGTAAGTGTTCTTTTTTCCCTATGTCCTGAATTTTTGGGCCCTCTACTTCTAATGAAATAAAAATCAAGAATATAAGCAAAAGACCAAAAGCCAACTAAACAGGAAAACATCATTGTAACTGAGTCTTAAGTTGTGTATGTGGTAAGAATATATCATCGCATTAGTCCTCAAAGCAATCCTTGAAGTACCCATTATAACACCCCTTTTATAGATTTGGTAAATGCAGTTCAGAGAGAAATAGGATTAAACCCAGAACACTTTTTGATAGTCTGCACTTTTTTGTTGTCTTTAATAAATGAAACATTTAGAAAACACAGTACAATATAAAAAAAAAAATACATGGTGCTTGCTTCGGCAGCACATATACTAAAATTGGAATGATACAGAGAAGATCAGCATGGCCCCTGCGCAAGGATGACATGCAAATTCATGAAGCGTTCATATTAAAAAAAAAAAAAAATACTTAGTGGGACACAGACAATAGGTAAAACTGGAGAAGCTAAAACATTTAGTTTGGTTTTGCTATATACAAGTAAGGTATACTTTGTATTATGACTCAGTTCTTTTTTGTTTTTTTTTTTTTTGCAGTTTTTTTTTTTGGCCAGGGCTGAGTTTGAACCTGCCATCTCCGGCATATGGGGCCAGCACCCTACTCCTTTGAGCCACAGGTGCCGCCCTATGACTCAGTTCTATTTCTAGTATTCCTCTCCCCCCAGTCAGAGTGGTAAATCTAAAAAAGGTAAAGAAAAAAGTTAATTTTTTCTTTATTGTATTTCCATTAATTTTTCGTAAAGATTTATATCCAAATATATTAAAAAATTACATACAAAAGCAGATGCATAATAAACTTTATTTTATGCAGTAAGTTTATTGGAATCCCAAAATGCTCAGATTACAGGTTAGAGCTATTACAACCAGCCCGGAGCAGGCTTTTCTGGTAAGAACTCCTGATTCAAGGTAAGAGACTGGGCTTTAATCTGGTCACTACTAGTTCACCATAAGGTATTTGCCAGTCATGAACCCTTGTTTTTTTATTTACAAATTACAAATTAAGAATGTTCAACAAAACATTCTCGAACAGGGTATAACAGTTTTGAATTCTTAAAAAAAGATCACTTAAATGTTAAAGTCATTTAAAATTAAAAATATTTAGAATTTTCCACAATTCCAAAACAACTTGTGAATTTACATAACTTACCTTGATGGTTCCATTCTTAAATTTCTATTCTCGATAAAAACTAGAGGAAGACCGCATCTCTAAAAATAGCTGGGCATTGTGGTGGGCGCCTGTAGTCCCAGCTACTCAGGAGGGTTAGACCAGAGAATCACTTAAGCCCAGGAGTTTGAGGTTGCTGTGAGCTATAAGGCTTGGCACTCTACGCAGGGCAACATAGTGAGACTCTATCTCAAAAAAAAAGAAAAGAAAAAAGAAAAACTAGCAGGGCAATGTGGTGGATGCCAGCTACTCAGAAGGCTGAAGTAAGAAGGTTGCTTGAGACTAATAGTTTGAAGTTGCTGTGAGCTATGACACCACGGTACTCTACCCAGGGCAATACAGTGAGACTGTCTCAGAAAAATAAAAACTATCAAGAAATGGTAACTCAGATAAATCATATAGATAAAACCTGATTGCTTTGCTATAAAAATCTCTTAGGAACAAGGACTGGTTTGCTATATAGAAGGAGTTGCATGTGAATTGAGCGCCCATTATGTACAAAACACTATGGTCAACACTTACATACTTCCATCCCATTCAATTCACTGAAATGCAAGGTTTATCATTTCAATTTCTGAACAAAGGAAAATGAAGATCCAACTGGTTAAATAAACTTACAACATGGAAGAACCAGGCTTTAAATGCAAGCCTGCCTACAGACCACCTTTTCTACAAGATGAATTCCAGGTTTTGTTTCCATATAAAGCAAGACTTACTTTTCAGGCAGCACGACAGAAACATCATAATCTGTTGGAGTAAGACATCGAACTTCTGAGTAAACGCGATCTCTAAATCCTGGGAAAAGGGAATTTCCTCCTGTCAACACAATGTTCTTAAAAAAATGTGGCTGCATTTCTGTAAAAGGAAAACAGAAGGAGAAAGGGGTGGGGGGAAAGGTCTTAGAAATTCCTTTTACTTACTCTGGAAAGACGTAGTAGATGAGGTAAGTATCAATTAGGCCACCCTGAGCAACGTAGTGAGATATTATCTCTCTCTCTACAAAAAAATTTTAAAACTTAGCCAAGCATGGTAGCACATGCCTAGAGTCCCAGCTATGTGGGAGGCAGAGGTGGGAGGATCCCTTGAGCGAAGGATCATAGCCCAGGCAGTGAACTATGATCATACCACTGCCCTCCAGCCAGTCTAAGTGACAGAGCAAAACCTCGCCTCTAAAAAGATTAAAATTTCTTAGGTGGCGCCTGTGGCTCAGTGGGTAGGGCGCAGGCCCCATATACAGAGGATGGCAGGTTCAAACCCAGTCCCAGCCAAACTTCAACAAAAAATAGCTGGGTGTTGTGGCAGGCACCAGTGGTCCCAGCTACTCAGGAGGCTGAGGCAAGAGAACTGCCTAAGCCCAGGAGTTGGAGGTTGCTGTGAGCTGTGACGCCACAGCACTCTACCATGGGTGATAAAGTTAGACTCTGTTTCTAAAAAAAAAAAATTAAAATTTCTTTAAACATTTTTTAAAAAACAACTAAGGATTACAGTTACTAGTTGAGGAACTACATAATTTTTGAGATCCAGTCTAAGATTTGTAATGAGATTAGAATATACATAACTAGAGATATTAAACAGAGTAAAATATGACCTCATAGACCTTTAAAAGAAAAAGCTAATGTGAGGGGAGTTGACTACTGGCTACTTATTATCTACTTATGCAAGCTAAATATAAGTGAGTGACATTCTAGTAGCAGACATCTGATAATTATAATCACTATTCCCTAAAATGGATGGGGTCTTGCTGTACACTGAGATTGTGAGCAAGCATAAAGATATAAAGGTCTTTTATGGCATTTAACCTATGATCCTAACTTTCCATGTTATCTTACTGAGACATAATTATTGTGCAGTACATACATTTGATAAAAAGAAACACTTAGAATCTATAACAGTATTTAAAGAAGGGATCTAAGTGTGGGCAGGGCTCAGTGGCTCATGCCTGTAATCCGAGCACTCTGCAAGGCCAAGGAAGGAGGATCCAGTGAGTTCAGGAGTTTGAGACCAGCTTGGGCAAAAGTGAGACACCAGCTCTACTAAAAATAAAAAAAATGGCCAGGTGCAGTGGCTCACGCCTGTAATCCTAGCACTCTGGGAGGCTGACACAGGTGGATTTCCTGAGCTCACTAGTTCGAGACCAGCCTGAGCAAGAGCAAGACTAAAAAATAGCTGGGTATTGTGGCAGGTGCCTGTAGTCCCAGCTACTTGTGAGGCTGAGGCAAGAGGATCTCTTGAGCCCATAAGTTTGAATTTGCTGTGAGCCATGACACCACAGCACTCTACTGAGGGTGACAAAGTGAGACTGTCTCCAAAAAACAAAATAAAAATAGAAAAATTATTTGGGTATCGTGGCTAACACTTATAGTCTCAGCTATGCAGGAGGCTGAGGCAGGAAGTTCGCTTAAACCCAGGAGTTTGAGGTTGCTGTTAGCTAGGCCAAGGCACTCTAGCCTCAACAACAGAATGAGACTCGGTCTAAAAAACAACAAAAAAAGGATCTAGTGGGGGGAAACAATAAGCTTAACCGGTATTAAAAGCCTATAGTCCCAGCTAGTTGGAAGGTTGAGGCAGCCAAACTGCTTAAGCCCAGAAGTTCCGAGTCCAGCATGAGCACCACAGCGAGACCCTGTCTTTTAAATAAATTAAAAAAAATAAAGCCTACAAAGTACCATCAGGAAATCTGTCAGGAATTAATAGGGATTGGCCATCCCACTTAATGGTTCTGTTCACCAAAACAAGGGTAGAGACTCAGCACTTCTAGCTCAGTGGCTAGAGCACCTGCCACATACACTGGAGCTGGTGGGTTTGAACCTGGCCAGGGCCTGCCAAACAACAATGACAACTACAACCAAAAAATAGCCGGGCATTGTGGCGGGTGCCTGCAGTCCCAGCTACTTCAGAGACTGAAGAGAATCACTTAAGCCCAAGAGTTGGAGGTTGCTGTGAGCTGTGATGCAACAGCACTCTACTGAAGGTGACAAAATGAGACTCTGTCTCAAAAAAAAAGAGGGTAGAGTTCTCTTATATTAACATTGAGTCTCATGACACTAAAGCAGTATAGTAAAAAATGTTGAATATATCACAATTATAACTTTACATAAAATGTGATATTAATATGAACATAGTTGTAAAATAATTAGGTGATAACAGTTTGTGACTTCTAAATTTTTTTTTTTTTTTTTTTTTTTTTTTGGCCAGGGCCGGGTTTGAACCCACCACCTCCAGTATATGGGGCCAGCACCCTACTCCTTTAAGCCACAGGCCCTCCACTCTAAATTTTTTTTTTAAATGAGAGGAAGCATACTGAATGTGCTAGATTTTATCCAATGCCTAGAGTCTTCTTTATGAACTAGGATGATAAGATACAAAAATACTCTTTACTGACTTTTCTTATATCAGATTTATAACGTAGGATGAATCAAGTGAAAAAAACTTTTTGAGACACGTTCCCCAGGATGGTCCCAAACTCCTATGCTCAACTGATCCCCTCAAGTAGCTAGGATTACAGGTGCACGTTATCATGTCCAGCATCAAGACTTATTTAAGTGTATCATGGGATCTGAAATCTTTGTAAATAAAAGAGACTTGCCATTTGCCTGAAATTATTTAGAAGAAACGGGGTTCATAGAGCATATGGTATTTAAACATATTATTATTCTTCAATATTTTACTGTAATTATTTACACACCTTCAGGTAAGTTCTGAATTGAATAGACAATGGCTTCTGGAATTCCCATTTCTTGAATGCCTATATCAGAAGGATTAAAGAGTATTTCTGGAACAGCGAATCTCTCATTGGCCAGACGAAGAATCTGTTCCCCAGATTTATATTTTCCACTCAACACCATCTCTTCCCTTGGCTTAAAGAAAAACAAGATTAAAAGTTTAAATTACATTATCTGCTCAGATGACTAGTAATAATTAGTAATGGGTGGGCAAGGTGGCTTCTGCCTGTACATCTAGCATTCTGGAAGGCCAAGGCAGGAAGATCCCTTGAGCTCAGGAGTTTGAGATCAGCCTGAACAAGAATGGGACCCCGTCTCTACTAAAAACAAAAAATACTAGCCAGGCACAGTGATGAGTGTCTATAGTGCCAACTCCTCGGGAGGCTGAGTTAGGAGGATCGTTTGAGTTCAGGAGTTTGAGGTTGCTATGAGCTAGGCTAACAGAATGTCACTCTAGCATAGGTAATAGAGTGTGACTTTGTCTCTCAAAAAAAAAAAACGAAGAATTTTTTTTGTGTGTGGTTTTTTGGCCGGGGCTGGGTTTGAGCCCACCACCTCCGGAATATGGGGCCGGCACCCTACTCCTTTGAGCCACAGGTGCCACCCAAAACCAAGAATAATTTTTAGTGATATGTAATACTAATATGTTTTTTCTTTTTTTTTTTTTTTGAGACAGAGCCTCAAGCTGTCACCCTGGATAGAGTGCTGTGGTATCACAGCTCACAGTAACCTCCAATTCCTGGGCTCAAGCGAGTCTCCTGCCTCCACCTCCCAAGTAGCTGGGACTACAGGCACCTGCTACAATGCCCGGCCATTTTTTGGTTGCAGCCATCATTGTTGTTTGGCAGGCCCGGGCTTGATTCGAACCTGCCAGCTCAGGTGTACATGGCTGGCGCCTTAGCCCATTGAGCCACAGGCACCGAGCCAACTCCGCTAATTTTTAAACAAAATTTTTTGTGGGGACAGAGTCTCACTACGTTGCCCATCCTCTTGAACTCGTGGACTCAAGATTTCTTCTTGTCTTGGCTTCCCAGAGTGCTGGGATTACAGGCAGTAAGCCACCTCTTCCAGGCCTAATGCAACTTTACAAATAAATTGGCATTCTCCCTTCAAATCGGATGTTTCATCATTCACATAGTTTATACGTTTCATATTTATGTATACCTAAATAATGTTATTATTCCACATAGATTGAAAGCGTATGTCGCTTTCAAAAACTTGCTTTTCTATTAAATATCAGATTTCTGATTTATCCATGTTCATCATGTAGCTCTATTTCATTTTCACTAGTGATTATTTTATAATATGAACGTATTTGAAATTATTTATTATCCTTTCTCTAGTGGATATTTAGCCTGTTTCCAATTTTTTACTGTTTTTTAAAATATACTAGAATAAATGTCAACATAAATGTCTCCTTGTGCAAATGTCCTTATGTTTCTGACCCACAACTTTTAACTTCCCAGCAATCCTCATCAAGCTGGTAAGTAGAAAGGCAAACTTCACATTTACCCAAATACAGAACTGATTTTATCTGAGCTGATCAAAGATAAGGACAAATTATTGTAACATCCAAGATAAACTGCTTCCCAACACTTCGAAGGTACACTGGACTTTGTCCTTTCCAACTACAATCCTATCATATGAGACCAAACAGATGTAAAATTTGGCCTTGGGTCAGCAATGTTAATAATTTTCAAAACAGGAAAGTAACCAATTTCTAATTGTATTCAAACTAATTCTTCAATAAACAGAAACAGATTAACCATAACATAGGTAATGATGCTGGTTTTGTCTAGATTTGTTCCATGTCCTATCAATTAATTGGTTGATACTCTTTTTCTAAGTAAATTTAGTGAGAAATTTTTCCAATTTCACTTGTCCCTGGTGAAAGGGAAGGTAATCATCAACAATTCTCTAAGGCCCTACTAATCCCAGCTGATCCATAAAGTGCTTTAACCATAAAATGCTTTTCAAATTTGACTAAGGTGGTCACTTTAAGAAATATCCTTAATAATTCTTAACATTACCTTACAAAAGCCCTTCTTAATTGTACTGAAGTCAGGCAAAACATAGTCTATCATTACTGTATTTTCTTCTCCTTTCAACCTGGAAAACAAAAATATTTTAATTTTGTGTATCAACCCTCAAGAATCGACTTTCCAATAAGTAGGTTACAATTATACTTACTTTGCAATATCCATGTCTCTATAAAAATCCTGAGACACATAGCATACATCTTCTTTTACTTGATTTATCACATGTGTTTCATCCATAACATGTAGCTGCCTAACAGAAATGAAAGTAGTAATATTTGAAATGGAAAAAATTTAGATATAATTTATAATTACCACTGAAAATATTTTTTAAAAACGATTTTTTTTTTTGTAGAGACAAGAGTCTCACTTTATCGCCCTCAGTAGAGTGCTGTGGCATCACAGCTCACAGCAACCTCCAAATCCTGGGCTTAGGTGATTCTCTTGCCTCAGCCTCCCGAGTAGCTGGACTACAGGCGCCCGCCACAACGCCCAGCTGTTTTTTTGTTGCAGTTTGGTTGGGGCTGAGTTTGAACCTGCCACCCTTGGTATAGGGGGCCAGGACCTTACCCACTGAGCCACAGGTGCCACCCTAAAATATTTTTTGTTTTTCGTTTTTTGAAACAGAGTCTCATTCTGTCACCCTGGGTAGAGTGCTGTAGTGTCATAGCTCACAGCAACCTCAAGTTCTTAGACTGAAGTAGTCTTCTTGACTCAGTTTCCAGAGTAGCTGGGACTACAGGCATGAGCCACCTTGCCTGGCCTACCACCTTAGTTTAATTATTAGGGATTTTTGTTTGTTTTTTCTTTTTCTTTTTTTCTTTTCTTTTCTTTTCTTTTTTTTTTTTTTTGTAGAGACAGAGTCTCCCTTTATCACCCTCAGTAGAGTGCCATGGCGTCACACAGCTCACAGCAACTTCCAACTCCTGGGCTTAAGCAATTCTCTTGCCTCAGCCTACCGAGTAGCTGGAACTACAGGCGCCCACCACAACGCCCAGCTATTTTTCTGTTTTGCAGTTTGGCCGAGGCCAGGTTTGAACCCACCACCTTTGCTATATGGGGCCGGCGCCCTACATAATGAGTCACAGGCACCGCTTTGATTTTTCTTTTTTGAGACAGAGTCTTACTTTGTCACCCCCAGTAGAGTACATGACATCATAGCTCACAGCAACCTCAAACACTTGGGCTCAAGCAATTTTCTTGCCTCAGTCCTCCAGAGTAGCTGGGACTACAGGTACCCACCACAACGCCTAGCTATTTTTAGAGACAAGGTCTCACTCTGGCTCAGGCTGATCTTGAACCTGTGAGTTCAAGCTATCCACCTGCCTCAGCCTCTCAGAGTGCTAGGATTACAAGCGTGAGTCACTATTCTTTATAATAAATATTTCTAGCTATTTATGCCAGCTTATCCTCCTCAAAGTTGAAATTCAACACCTTTGATTTTTTTAACGTGAGTTTTTTCTTCTTTCTACCTGGAGGAGTTATGTGCACAGGCTCTGGATCCAAACTGCCTTGCTTTTGGAAATTCCTCATCTGTTTCAACCTTTTCTTTCTTTCCAGTTTGCTTCCTCTAATCTGACTGGTATGGAGGACTACATACCCAGACTTATTAAAATCAAGCCAAATTTTGGGGAAGTCTATAGTGAACAGCATTCCCATAATCACAATGCCATAAATGCTACTTAAGAGTTTTCTGTTTTTAGTGTTAATCCTAAACATGGCCAAAAGAGATTTAGCTAGAAGTAAAAGTGGCATGTGCTTTCAATTTCAATATCTATGAAAACAGGCGGCACCCATAGCTCAGTGGGTATGGCGCTGGCCACATACACAAAGGCTGGCAGGTTTGAACCCAGCCTGGGCCAGCTAAACAACAATGACAACCTCAACAAAAAAACAGCTGTGCATTGTGGCAAGTGCCTGTAGTCTCAGCTGCTTGGGAGGCTGAGGCAAGAGAATTGTCTAAGCCCAAGAGTTGGAGGTTGCTGTGAGCTGTGACACCACAGCACTCTACAGAGGGTGACATAGTGAAGCTCTGTCTCAAAAATAGATATGTAAATTTATGAAAACCAGGCATTGTGCCTTGAGCCTATAATCCCAGCACTTTTGGAGGCCAACACCTTTGGAGGACCGATTGAGGCCAAGAGTTCAACACAACCCTAGGCAGGCTGGGTGTGGTGGCTCTCGCCTATAATCCTAGCACTCTGGAAGACTGAAGCAGGTGGACTGCCTGAGCTCAGAAGTTTGAAACTGGCCTCAGCAAGAGTGAGAGACTCTGTCTCTAAAAATATAGCTGGGCAATGTGGGTAGGCGCCTTAGTCCGAGCTACTTGGGAGGCTGAGGCAAGAGGATGTCTCAAACCCAAGAGTTTAAGGTTGCTGTGAGCTATGACGGCACCGCACTCTACCCAGGGTAACAAAATAAGAAGAGAGAAAGAGAGAAAAAGGAAAGGGAAAGGGAAAAATAAGTAAGAAATTGCACAGCATTATGCTTAAAGAGAAAAGTCAAATATCTACTGGCTACATACCATATGATTCTGTATGACTGTGTTCTGTAACATTCTTTTTCTCTTCTGTTATATAATTTTTTTTTACCAGACAAGGTCTTGCTACAATTGTAGCCCCCAGGTTTGAGTGTAATAGCCCAATCATCATAACTCACTGCAGCCGACAACTCCTGGGCTCAGGCAATCCCTCTCAGCCTCCAGAGTAGCTGGAACTACAGGTGCCCACTATCATGCCCTGCTAACTTGTTTTGTTTTCTTCACAGAGACAAGGTTCTTGCTAAGTTGTCCAGGCTGGTGTCTAACTCTTGACCTCAAGTAATCATCCTGCCTTGGCCTCCCAGAGTACTAGGATTATAAGTGTGAGACACCATTCCCATCCTATAATTATTTTTAAGGTTAAAACTGTTATATGTACAGCAAGAATGAGAGTTGCCTGCCCAATATTCACTTTCCTGACAGCTTTTTAAAAATGTACATGTATATTTTTTAAATTGACACAAAAGAACTGTATACATTTACAGTCCACACAGTGATGTTTTGATACAAATAATATATAGCGATCAGATCAGGGTAATTAGAATATCCTTCATTTCAGTATCTTTCATGTCTTTGAGTTGTAAGTACAGGCAGTCCCTGAGTTATAAACACCCAACTTACAAACAACTCACACTTACCAATGGAGACTATTACAGTAAATCCCTAAGTTACATTCTACTGATATCACTCACATTTAGAAATGGAGGCTATTACAAGTAATAAGTAAATGTGTTGGTTCCCTTTTACATACAAATTCAACTTAACCATAGATCTACCGAACTTATCTCATTTGTAACCTGAGATAGCCTGTATTCAAAATCTCTTTCTAGCTATGTGAAACTGTACCATTCTTGAAATAACAAAAATATTAAGATGGAAAGCAGATTAGCAGTTGCCATGGCAGAAGGACAGGGCAGGGGATAAAGGACGGGGTGGGGACAGCCAATATAAAGGGCCAGCACAGAAGACTTCCTCTGTGGTTCTGTGTCTTCACTGTGGTGGTGATTACACAAATCTATATGTGTGATAAAAGTACACAGAACTATAAATACTCCCACATAAATAAATGCATGTAAAATATGGTAAAAATTGAATAGCAGCTGTAGTCTAGGTAACAGTATTGTATCAATGTCCATTTCATTGTTTTGATGTTGTACTACAGTTAAGATGTCATTAAGGGGCTGGGCACAATGGCTCACACCTGTAATCCCAGCACTCTGGGAGGCCCAGGTATTTGCATTGCCTGAGCTCACAGGTTCTAGACCAGCCTGAGCAAGAGTGAAACCCCTTTTCTAAAAATAGCTGGATGTGGGTGGTGTCTGTGGCTCAAAGGAGTAGGGCACCGGCCCCATATACTGGAGGTGGTGGGTTCAAACCTGGCCCCAGCCAAAAATTGCAAAAAAAAAAAAAATTGCTGGATGTTTTGGCGGCACCTGTAGTCCCAACAATTTGGGAAGCTGAGGCACAAGAATTGCTAGAGCCCAAGACTTTGAAGTTGCTGTGAGCTATGACGCCACGGCACTCTACTGAGGGTGAAAGTGAGAATCTGTCTCAAAAAAAAAAAAAAAAGACATCATTAAGGGTATACAGGAAAGAACACACTATATTTGCAATTTCCCAAGTCTAGAATTATTTTCAAAATAAAAAGAAATTTTTTTAATTACTAAAGCTAGAGGGGATGGAGATTCTCAGGGTGATAGCTAAGGGCAATGGGTTCCTTTTTTTAATGAAAATATTCTAAAATTGATTGTGGTAATGTATATACACATTAAAAGACATTTTTAAAAGCTGAATTACATGGTAGGTGAACTATCTCTCTATAAAGCCATTAAAAAAGCAGTGGTAAGCTCACAGAAGAAAAACAACAGAGAAAAGACAGAAGGAAACATAGATCTAGTTATTTTCTCATCTAACATACAGGTAGAAAGGCAGAGAGATACTGACAGTATCATACCATCCAAAGTTAATATAGCAAAAATTGAGATTTAAGAATTCTAAGTATGGGCAGCGCCTGTGGCTCAAAGGAGTAGGGCACCGGCCCCATATGCTGGAGGTGGAGTTCAAACCCAGCCCTGGTCAAAAACTGTGAAAAAAAAAAAAAAAAAGAATTCTAAGTATGTTTTTAAACACAATAAAACTAAAAATAGTAGCATAAATGGTCATGTACAACATTTGCCACGTTTACATATTACTTGTAATACATTAAACTCCTTAGAATTTAGAAATATCTCTTTCGTGTACACTACCATTTATATACTAGAAAGCTTTCCAAATGGAACATCATTAGCGTTTATATATGTGATATAGCTTTTTAAGCAATAATACAGGAAGGACACTGATGGTTACAACTAAAGGTAAGAAATGATTTTAAATTACTTTAATAAGTTCATCCCCAACAACCTGGATGGAAGTGGAAACCATTCTTCTAAGTGAAACATTACAGGAAGGTAGAAACAAACCTATGTATTCAGTACCGAATTAGAACTAATTGATTAACACCTAAGCGCAGGCATGGAAGTAAATCTCAATGGAAATCAAGCTGGGGGAGGGAGGAAGAAGGGATGGATAAATTCACACCTATCGGGTACAGTGCTGCTTCGTCTCAATCTGTACAAAAACAAAGTGTGTAAACAAAACGTGTGTACATTTCCTAATATTCTGAAATTAAAAAAAAAAAAAGTTCGTTCCCAGAGTTCCATTTTCCCAGAGAATCAAACCTAAGTATTACCTGTAGGATATGATCTCCTTTAGATGATTGGTTAAGAGTTTTCCTCCCACATTTATCCTACAAGGGAAGAATTCAAATTTGGTTCAGTTATCACATATTTCATCCATTTCATTCTAGAAATAACATAAAAATTAAATGCAACTCACCGAATAATTGCTTCTTTTTTCTTTTTACTTCTGCAGTAAGGAACTATATGTGTAAAGGAATATCCACTATCTACAATGATACAGCATAATTCAGAAGGATTATCTCGGAAATACCTATGGGCACTGAGAGCCCCAGCTATTAAAAAAAGATAAAGAAAAAAGTGAATACACTAAGTAAAAGTATAACATTAATTTAAAGCAGTAACAAAGCTAGAAAACTAAAGCAAGCACAATGACAAAAAATTTCCCTTTAATTATAAGAAAAATGTTAATTTATAATATTCATAATTGTCAAAAGATCTCTGTAGTGTTTAAACTTTTAAAATATCACACTTATGTGGGCAATATAGTAAAAAAATTGTGATCAGTTTTTAATGGTAAATATTCATAGTTTATTATAATTATTACAGTACTAGCTGATTTTTACTGTGCAATTATTACATGCGGGGCTCTATTCTAAACTATACAAAGAGAGTCACAACAATTCAACTTTACAAACAAGAAACCTGAAGCACAGAGAAGTTCAGTATTGCAGCAAAGTCACACACTGGGAAGTAGCAGAGCCAGGATTCAAACCTAACACAGTATGGCTTCAGAATAGGGTTTCTCAATCCTCCAACTACTGACATCTTTGGGGCTTTCCGGTGCATTGCGGAATGTTTAACAACACTTTGGCCTCAACGCACTAGATGCCAGTAGCAATCTTCCAATTATTAGCTAAAAAACGTCTCCAGACATTGCCAAATGTCCCCAGGGGAGAAAAAATACCCTTGATTGAGAATACTTCTAGGGATTGTGCTCTTAATCATTACAGTATACTGCTGCTTATACCACGTATGGACTTAAGCTCATTATTTAAGGACAGTACTTTTGTTGTACACAATCATATGTTGTAATCCTAACCTGTAACAAATTTGCTTCTGTACAATTGGTACAAATTGTTTTCTCTCACACTGGCAGCCTGAACTATTAACATTGTTTCAAAAGGCCGGCTGATGGCTCATGCTTGTAATCTAGCACTCTGGGAGGCTGAAGCAGATGGATCCCTTAGTTTAGGAGTTTGAGAGGGCCTATGGAAGTAGACCCTATCTCTACTAAAAATAGAAAAAGTAGCCAGAAGCGATAGCGTATGCCTATAATCCGAGCTACTCCAGAGGCTGAAGCAAGAGAATTGCTTAAGCCCGTGGGTTTGAGGTTGCTGTGAGCCATGACACCATAGTACTCGAGTCTGGGGCAACAGAGTGAGCCTGACTCAAAAAAAAAAAAAAAAAAAAAAAATTATTTCAAACAATAGTAACAATAATAGCCAACACATCAATGACAGAAAAGATACCTACCTCAGAATAATCCTTCAGGGTTTAGAAACATGTGATTAGTGGCTCGATTAGGGGGAAATATTTATATTTATTAAATAATATTAATATAAATAATATATTTATATATATTTATAATATAGAAATTGAAAGAAGTCTGTATAATCTCTAAGGGTCCATCTAGTTTTAAAATCCCAAATTTTAGACTGGATATGATGGCTGTTTCCCGTAATCCTAGCAGTTTGGGAGGCCCAGGTGGAAGGAATGCTTGAGGCCCATAGTTTGAGACCAGCCTAAGAAAAACTGAGACCTCATTTCTATTAAAAAAATATAAAACTTTGGGCGGCGCCTGTGGCTCATCGAGTAGGGCGCCAGCCCCATATACCAAAGGTGGCGGGTTCAAACCCGGCCTGAGCCAAACTGCAAAACAGAAAAATAGCCAGGCGTTATGGCAGGCACCTGTAGTCCCAGCTACTAGGGAGGCTGAGGCAAGAGAATCGCCTAAGCCCAGGAGTTGGAGGATGCTGTGAGCTATGTGATTCCACGGCACTCTACCAAGGGCGATAAAGTGAGACTCTGTCTCTATAAAAAAAGAAAAAAAAATGTCTGGGAGTTGTAGCGTGTGCCTGTAGTCCCAGCTCCTTGGGAGGCGGAGGCAGGAGACTCACTTGAGCCCAGGAATTGGAGGTTGCTGTGAGCTGTGATGCCACAGCACTCTATCCAGGGTAACAGCTTAAGGCTGTGTCTCAAAAAAAAAAAACTTAGCTGGACATGGTGGCACATGCCTATAATCCCAGCTACTCTGGAGGCTGAGGCAGGAGGACTGCTTGAGACTAGGAGTTTGAGATTATAGTGAGCTATGATGAGGTTCTGTCCTCCAGGCTGAGAGACAGAGTAAGACTCTGTCTTAAAAAATAGATAAATGAATGAATGAATGAATGAATGAATAAAATTCCAAGTTTTTCTCTGTAACAAAGATGACAAATCACAAAGAAAAAAGAAAGTCCAACGTGTATTTCTTTCAGAACTAAAGAATGCCACCTAGTATTCTGAGATTTTAAGGATTTCTTTATCCTATTCATAACTATATTCATATAACTCAATTTTAATGAAAACTTTAACTCACCATTTACTCTTAACACTGCTTGGAACTGATATTCTTCAAACAGAATTTCATTCATTGATTCTTGAATTGAAGTGAAGTTAAAATATGGTTCTGTGATAATAATATTAGTATCTAAAAAATCAACCTATGGGAGAAAAAAAAATCACAAGAAGTTTTGTAATTTGTAGTGATAATCATCAACACTTATATTACATATATTAACAAAACTATTTAATGCACACCTAATTTTCATGAGATAAGTCTTATTATTAATTACCCTTACTCAATAGATAAGCAAACTGAGGCATAGAAAAGTTGAATAGGCTGGCACCTTGGCTTACGCCTGTAATCCTAGCACTCTGGGAGGCCACGGCAGTGGCTCCTTGGAGCCCAGGAGCTCAAGACCAGCCTGAGCAAGAGTGAGACCCTGTCATTATTAAAAACAGAAAAATTAGCTGGGTGTGCTGGCTCACACCTATAGTCCCAGCTACTCTGGCGGCCAACACAGGAAGATCTCTTGAACCCCGAAGTTTGAGGTTTCTGTAAGCTAGGCTGACACCCTGGCACTCTAGCCTAGGCAAGAGAGTGAGACTCTGTCTCTAAAAACAAAAAAAGAAAAGAAAAGATGAGTAAGTTACAAAAATTCATAAGCCCACTTAGGGACACAGCTAGGATTTGAAGGTAAGGAGTCTGGTTACAGAATCCATGGACTTTACTATGCAATTTTATCTCTCTTAAAGGTAGCACTGATGAAACGTTACTGTCGAATTGCTTAAAGACAATTGTAAAAAAGTAATGAATAACTATGAGTATTGGGGTTGTTACTATGTTTTTAATAGGAAAAGAGCAAGAAGCTTAAAGATATTCAAGTTTATACATACAATTAGGTTACATTGTTAAAGAAAGCAGAAAATAAAAATTTTCAAAAAAGATATTCAACTTATTAAAAAAAATGGAGACTTTACAGCCTTTGTATTAACCTGGATGGAAGTGGAACACATTAGTCTTAGTAAAGCATCTCAAGAATGGAGAAGCATGAATCCCATGTACTCAAGTTTGATATGAGGACAATTAATGACAATTATTGACA
>CAUYRH010108489.1:0-23847 GCA_963574655.1 Perodicticus potto
CTGGGACTATAGGCGCCCGCCACAACGCCTGGCCATTTTTTGGTTGCAGCCGTCATTGTTCTTTGGCGGACCTGGGTTGGATTCGAACCCGCCATCTCAGGTGTACGTGGCTGGCGCCTTATCCTATTGAGCCACAGGCGCCGAGCCACGTTTTCTGGTTTTATGCACAAAGCCCCCCAAAGCCAAATGGCGGATTTTGGTCTCGTCTTTAATCTAGCCTGAGTGTGGTTTCCTTCTACACAGCAAAATCTGAATGCCTCTGATTTGGTATTTCCATGCTATTTCACGAGATGCAACAAAATATTTAAAAAGAGATAGTAAGAACCATTTGGTGCCTTGGGGGTCTTTTCAGGAAAATCCAGTTTCAGAAGACCCATAAGGCAAAATTGATTGCCAGTGAGGTCCAAACTTGAAAATGCTGTTTTGCAGACTGTGCTTATTCTAGCAATCAAGATTTCTACAGGAAGATCTTCAAAACTAGGTGATCAGTTGGTTGTGAGCTTTTACAGATGGGGAACTGAGATGCAAAGAGCTCCAGTCAGTTGCTGGGTCACTTCTTTGGCAAAATTAAGGCCCGTGTCTGACTCCCTGCCCTACACCACGCCAGGCCTCTCTTTATACCATGGCACTAGTGATTGCCCACCTTGCTTTCCACCATCAGAGGGACCTTCCTTTAGTGGCTCCCAGTCTGCAGGAGTGATAGATTTGTGCTGGGGTGGACTGCAAGGAAAAGACCCGTCTTCACAGCCCAGTGACTTTCTGGATGCTTCCCTCACAGAACATCTGAGGAGCTGATGAGGGATAGTTCTTGATTCCTATTAATAAAAAACCATTTGGGGCAGAAATTGGACGTGCAGCCAGTTTTGTAAGGAAGTTTCACAGCCAAAACATCTCTAGATAAAAATTTCAAACTTGTTTTGGTTGTTGTTTTTTTTTAAACTGTTCCTCAGAGCCCTGAGAGTTGAGATCTCAGTGACAACAAAAATAAAATATTTCTTTCGGGCTCGGCGCTTGTGGCTCAACAGGCTAAGGCGCCAGCCACGTATACCTGAGCTGGCAGGTTCGAATCCAGCCCAGGCCCACCAAAGAACAATGACGGCTGCAACCAAAAAATGGCCAGGCGTTGTGGCGGGCACCTGTAGTGCCAGCTACTTGGGAGGCAGAGGCAGGAGACTCGCTTGAGCCCAGGAATTGGAGGTTGCTGTGAGCCATGATGACACAGCACTCTATCCAGGGTGACAGCTTGAGGCTCTGTCTCAAAAAAAAAAAAAAATTTCTTTCTGATTATAAAGTGGTCAAAGAGGTGAAAAGCAATACCTTTTTCTAAAACGAATTTCTTACCCTTTTCTGATCAACAGTAAGATGATTTACCACTTCGGAGGTATGATGCTGGTTTAATTGTTATGAATGTTTGGATAATGTTTTATGACCGATGGGGTTACTGACTTCAAAGACTACAAATCCATCTGTCTCTCTATCCATCATCCACCCACCTATCCGAGAGCAGAAAGGGACGGTTCCACTCAAGTGCCAACAGCTTGGATTGGTAGCTTTCAAGTCCTAGGGCAACTTGGTACTCAGGCTGTGATTTATCTACTAGGAAAACAAATAGATTTTAAGTTTCAAAATGGAGCTTTGTTTATAATTGCAGAGTGGGAAGTTTTATAATGTAGCCAGCACATTGGTTATCCCACAATAACCATTCTCCCTTCTTCCTTGTTAACTCTTTTCTTCCTTTGTTTTCTTGCCTATGAGATGAACGGAATGCCCAGCTCAGAGAGTCACTATTGGTTCCCACTATCCATCATTTGCTTAATTAGATTTCCGTTAAGCTTGAGATTGTTTATAGCCAACGTTTCCCAGATTAAAATCATAAGCCTCTCTTGAAATGTTTTTAATCTAAATTGGGACCATCTTGACTTGACATCAAATCATTCTTCTTTCCTGCAGTTACCACATAAGCCGGTAGAATTCTCCAGGGGATGCTTTCATTGTTAATTTACATCTGACCTTGTTCTGAAAAATATTTAAGGCAGTGGAGCACTAATTTAGAAGTTGCTGGTTCTTTGCCAATTAGCTTAGACCTGTGAAAATATTTGTCCAATCTGCTAAGAAATCAGATTATAGATTTTTATAAAAATTTCCATCACTATCCTTAAATACTATGGTTTCTTTAGGTGCTTGCTCACTGTGCCAAGAAAGTTGGTTATGACTGGTATGCCTACCTTACAAATAGGGAATTAGGGAACTCAAAGAGGGCAAGTGCCTTGCCTGAGGTTGGCGAGGAGTGGGAGAGCTGGAATTCGAACCCAGGCAGCGTAGCCCCAGTATTCTGACTTGGCTATACTTCTTTATTTGTATACGCAGATGGAAGTTTCCTGGACAGGGGGAGCATCGTTATGAGCACAGTCGGAAATGGGGGGAGCATGCTGGAAGGCGTAGATGCTTAATTCTTCATCTGGATTTGTGGGTTTTGTCATAGGGTACCTGCCCAGCCAGGAGCTAGAACAGTGCGGCTGGTAGTCATCGCTGACTCGCTGTTTATGTGGAAGAAGAACTGACCCATCACGTCAGTCTGCAGCCTCGGGAGTGCTGAGGGACATAGCAACTACAGAAAAACATTATTAAAGATGACTCTTAAGATGTCAAGAGGAAAAAAATGACTTCTTAGGTCAAAAAAAAAAAAGAAAGCGAAAGAGATCATACTGCATGAGCCACAGCTGAAGGATGGCATCTCAGGGACGGCTTAACTGCATTACATTAGTCTGCAATGTGGATTAAGGGGCTGTGGGATTTAATAACTTGTGTATTAAAGAACGGCCCTGCCAATGCTACTCTAACATCAAAATGTAACCACTCTAATTGAATTTAGAAGCAATATTCAGATTATCCTTTTGGTGATGTTTCCTAGATGTATTAAATAAAATATCAAAAGTCAGAATTGATTAGACTGAAACTTCAGCATGTGAGCGTTATTAAGCACTAAATTCTGTTGCTAGAAGTTTTTATTTTATTTTTTTCTGAAATGTACTCAGACAATTCTCCCTTTACATAATTTATGGTCATTCTGCTGTTTAAGGGTGCAAAAAAAAAAAAATGTTCTCTTGGCAGTGTTTTGGAATAGAGTACATTATCTTAGTCTTGGGCTATATATATAATGAACACTCAATATATATTGGTGATGGTATTTCATGAGCTGAAATCTCTCTAATGGGCAAAGAAAGGAGTGGGCTGTTACATTACATGTGATACTTACCATGGCTTTCATGAGTAAAGAAAGAAAAAGATACCTTGTCTTCCTCCTGTGGCAAGTCTGTGTGGAGTTTTGCTAAGTAAATATCTGCCCACAAGTTCTAACAAGAGGATGAGGTTGATCTGTGTACAGTTGGGATTCTGCCGCCCACATAGTCCACGAACATCCTCGTGGTTCCAGAGTTCCATGGAGGGCAGAGGACCTTGTGGACTCACAAAACAGGAGTGGTAGTTAAGAGCAAGGTGGTCTTTTCTTTTCCATCTAAGGACAAGCAGAGGTGACAAATGGGAGGCTGGAGGGAGGCAGGGAGGTTACGGTTTGCATCCAGACACGTAATGAGGAATACAAATGAACAAAGATTGTCTGTGTGTTTAGAGCATACAGGAGACTTCCTTCCCTCTTGCCTTTCAGGAGCTCTTCTGGAGTCTTCAGAATGGCATGTACCGTGTTGAAGAATATTGTTGGGAGGCCTGGCGAGGAGGCACACGCCTGTAATGCTAGAACATTGGGAGGCTAAGGGAGCAGGATCCCTTGAGAACAGGAGTTCGAGACCAGCCTGGGGAACATAGTGAGACCTTGTCTCTACAAAATAATAATAATAAAAGTATTAGCTGGGCAGAGTGATGCAGACCTGTTGTTCCAGCTGCCTGAGAGCCTAAGGCAGGAGGACTGTTTGAGCCTAGTAGTTTGAGGTTGCAGTGAGCTATGACGACACTACTTCACTCTAGCCCAGTCAACAGAGTGAGACCCTGTCTCACTAGATACAGTGGTGTGCGCCACCTATAACCCCAGCTACTTGGGAGGCTGAGGCAGGAGGATCCCTTGAGCCCAGGAGTCTAAGCCTGTAATGTGTGATGATTGCACCTGTGAATAGCCACTGCACCCCAAGCTGGGCAATACTGTGAGACATATCTAAAAGAAAAAAAAAATAGGAGAAAGAAAACCAACAACATAAAACGAATACTGGTTAGAAGTTGATCACATATAAGTTACACCATTTAAGTTAGATTTCCTATCCAATATGGACAAGAACCTCTCCCCTTTTTTTTGTTATTGCTCAGATTTATAGAAATTTCTTTTCTTTAGCAAAAGGTTAAAGAAGCAAGTGTCAGAGAAACAAGTGAGCATTTCTCTGTGTCTGTCTGACCTCAGTAGGACGCCCAGTGAGAGGTCCTTACTTAATCCAACTCGTGTTGAGTGATTGACTTCTAGGGGAACTGTTAATTTGCAAACTCTGAAAAAGGGGAAAGTTTAAATTTTCCAGCTGCCAAACTTTGGGCCTCACGGTGAATCATCACGACAGACTTTCTAGGCCAGATGTAAGCATGGCTCTGGGGCCTCTGGTCTGAGGGTGGGGAAGCGAGTTACCCAGGCTTAGGGAGCAGCCTCCAAGACCCCCGGGATATGTCTTCAGGTCTCGTCCCCTGGATGGGATCATCTCAGACTGCTGATTGAAGAGAAGGGTTAGGACTGAGGATCAGAGAGAAAAGCCACAATTTTTTCTTTTCTGTCTGTTGCAGAAGTGTCAGTAGGAGGAGAAAGTTCACTCACTTGAAAGGTTTGGATTACCGAGAAGCTTAAAAGAACCATTGCTGGCGGGCTCTTCTCCTTACCGGGAGTTTTTCTTTGCTTGCAGAATACCAAGCCCACAGGAAGGGAGAGATGAAAGGTGAAGTCCCTCTTTAAAAATAACTTTTGAGTTGACCCATCCAACAGAAAACTAGAGTTTTCTTAAATAGCAAGCAAGTGGCATTACTGCATTTGGAAATTAGAAGGAGCCGAGATAAAGTTATTTGGGAATTAATCACCACTTGGCTCATCCTGGGCACAGAGCACATTGGAATTCACCTTGTGCTGTTGGGAAGCTGGCAGCCTGGTGGTTACGTAACATGCGGAAGAGGCCTGCCAGGCATCCTCCATGAGCCCTGGGCGTGCGGCAAGGCTCCCTAACTCTTTCTTCAATCAGCCAATCCTGCCAAGTGGATTCCACTGGGATATGTTGGGCAGTGATCTCAGGCTTCATGCTTTTACAGATGACTCAGCTATGTACCTTTGGGGCTTTGTCCCGAGTAACATTCTTTTTTCTTTTTTGAGACAGTCTCACTTTGTCACCCTTGGTAGAGTGCCATGGCGTCCTAGTTCACAGCAACCTCAAACTCTTGGGCTCAAGCATTTGCCTCAGCCTCCCAAGTAACTAGGACTACAGGCACCTGCCACAATGCCCTGCTAATTTTTCTATTTTTATTTATTTTCTTCCCCCAGCGGGAACTTCTTTATTACTATCTTTTCATCTTTATGATACCTAAAAGATGGCTTAATTTCTTTTTATTTAAAAATATTTAGTTGACAAAGATTGCGTACATTCGAGGGGTGCAGTGTGATGGTTTGCTATACGTGCAGACCACGTGATGCTTATTACAATGAACACATCCCTCACCACCCATGCTGCACAGAAGAGCCCCAAGATTTGCTCACCTTACAGCTGGACGTTTGACGAACATCTTTCCACTTCCCCATCCCTCAGGTCCAACCAAGTTTTAGTAGAGGAATTGCAGGATCCAACCAATTTTTCTATTTTTAGTAGCGAGGGATCTCACTCTTGCTCAGGCTGGTCTTGAACTCTTGAGGTCAGGGGAACCACCTGCCTCGGCCTCCCAGAGTGGCAGGATGTCCTGAGTAACCGTTACCTGAGGGAAGTGAGGGAGGGCTCGGTGATGGGCTCCTTTACTTTGTTTCGCTTTTGCAACTTAGGTAAATACACATAAGGAAAATTCCTCCGCTGGCCGTTTTTAAGTGCACAGCTCAGGGTGATTAAGCGCATTCGTGACGTTGTGCTGCCTTCACCGCTGTCCACCCACAGAACTCTTCCCGAACTGCAGCTCTGTGCCTCTTAAACAGTAGCAGGCTGGTCCCTCCCACCCCCAGCCCCCGGCGGCCACCCCTTTACTTGCTGTCTCTGAGTTCGCCGACTCTCAGGATCTCATGGAAGTGGGATCATACAATATTTGTCCTTGTATATCTAGTGTGTTTCACTTAGCGTGTTGTCCTCATGGTTCATCCATGTGCGCCTGCCACAATTTCCCTCCTTTTTAAGAGGGAATAATGGTCGTCAGGTGAGGCGGCTCCTGCCTGTAATCCTAACACTTGGGAGGCCAACGCGGGTAGATTGCCTGAGCTCACGGGTTCGAGACCAGCCTGAGCCAGAGTAAGACCTCATCTAAAATAGCCGGGCGTTGTGGCGGGGGCCTATAGTCCCAGCTAGTTGAGAGGCTGAGGCAAGAGAATTGCTTAAGCTGTAGAATTCGAGGTAGCTGTGATGCCATGACACTTGCCCCCCCAAAAGGAAAAGAAAAGTATCTTGGCAACCTGAGACTACCCTAAGAGTACAGGACTTGGTTGCACGCTCTGTTTCCTTTGGTCTCCAGGCGTAGCCCCCAGGCCTCTGTTGTCACAGCTGTGGTGGGGAAGGGTAGCCTGTCCCAGCTGGAGACGGCAGTGTGGACCTTCTCAGTCTGACCTTACATCTGATTAACCCGTTTTTTGAAGCACAGAGAAGCTAACAAAGTTAGCCAAAGATCGTGCCTTCTAAATGACTCCTCCCTGGCCCTTTCATTTTCTTTTCTTTATTCCGAAGACATCAGTTTTGGTCATTACACAGCCATCAGTAAAGCAAGTAAACCAACGATGTGTCACATTAGCTGCCTGTTTGATTCTCCTTGTGGCTTACTGATGTCCAGACCTCACCTCTACACATTCTGGCTTAATTAGTCGGAGTCCTGGCCTGAGAGTGGGGACTTTAGAAAGCCGCTAGTTGGGCCTGATGTGCAGCCGGGCGCCATAGCACCCAGCCCTCTCCACGTCTTCTCTCTGTCTTCTTTTTGGGTTAGTTCATCAGAGCATATCTGCAGATTTGTAAATCTCAGCCCAAGTGTTAAAGACTTAGAAATAGGCTTTTCTTTGTGTGTGTTTGTTTTGTTTTGTTTTAATTAACGAGGATGTACGATGTCATTTTGGAATCAGGAATGAAAAGATCTGGGTCATATTCTTTTTTTTTTTTTTTGAGATAGAGTCTTACTATGTCGCCCTTGGCAGAGTGCCAGGGCGTCACAGTTCACAGCAACCTCAGACTATTGGGCTGAAGTGATTCTCTTGCCTCAGCCTCCTAAGTAGCTGGGGCTACAGATGCCTGTCACAACGCCCGGCTATTTTTTTGTTGTTGTTGTCATTGTTGTTTAGCTGGCCCGGGCCGGGCTCGAACCCGCCAGCCTCAGGGCATGTGGCTGGTGCTGTAACCACTGTGCTACAGGCGCTGAGCCCTGGGTTGTATTCTTATGTCCGAGGTTAGGTAATTAAGTTTGTGAACTCACCCTATAAAGAGTGCTACATACCTCATTGCTGAATATCACTACGGTCACTGTCAAGGTCTCTGCTTGGAAAGCTGTGTACCAACACCAGCACCTTCTCTGTCCTTCAAAGCGATTTTGGAATCGCTATTCTTTTTGTGGAATAGCCATCATAGGTGTCATCATACGGAGGTCTGACAATTAAGTGCTCAAACTCATCCTAGAAAAATGGCCATATATTTCATTGCTAAATATCCCTACGGTCGCCAGATGGCCAAGGAGAGTGACCATGGTCACTTGGAAGGTGACCATAGTGTCACTCAGCAATGAAGTATGTAGCACTTTTTCTAGCATGAGTTCGAGAACTTACGCTCTAATCTTGTATGTTATTATCTAAGCAGAGATGGTGAATTATTTAACTTGTCAGGATCTCAGTTTTTTGGTGTGTTTTATTCTTCTTTTTAATCTTGGCTTTAAAATGAGGACTCGGATCAGCAAACCAGTTAGAAAAGTGAAGTTGATGTTTTTTCATTTGTGTTTTTTTTTTTTTGAGACAGGGTCTCACTCTGTCACCAAGGCTGGAGAGCATGGTGTCATTGTAGTTCACAGCAACCTCAAACTCCAGGGCTCAAGCAATCCTCCTGCCTCAGTCTCCCGAGTAGCTGGGGTTACACATGTGCGATACCATATCCAACTCATTAAAAAAATTTTTTCTAGGCTTGGCGCCTGTGGTTCAACGGGCTGAGGCGCCAGCCACGCACACCTGAGCTGGCGGGTTCGAATCCAGCCCTGGCCCGCCAAACATCAATGACGGCTGCAACCAAAAAAAAAAAAAATTTTTTTTCTGCAGAGATGGGATTTTGATACATTGCCCAGACTGGTTCCAAACTCCTATCCTCAAGCAAGCAATCCTCCTGCCTTGACCTCCCAAAATGCTAGGGTTATAGGCTGGAGCCATAGTGCCTGGCAGAAATTGATGAGTTTTTAAAAATGTCCTCTCTAGTTCTCACACGCCATGACTCTGTGAATGAACAGGTGGACTTGATGGGTGAGAAGAGGCTTGGAGAGAGAGAGTCCTCGGGTGTGAATGGCATCATTGAGTTCTAGCAATAATGAGCCTTTGAATAAAGGACCTCCCCACAGGGCGCTGCAGGGAATTTCTGGAGCCCCAGGAGCAGCCTTCAGGCACCTCTGATCAGTAAATAAAAGGACACAAAATAAAGACCTCAAAGGATCTGTAGTTAATAAGAAAGTAGGAATGTCCTGCTAGTGAGATTGTTAGAGAGCGGTGGGGACTCTTTAAGTGGTACAGAGAACATAGCAAGACGCTGGTTCCAATGCAACAGAGCATCAGAGCTTCTGTCCCCAGGAAAATTGTAATGGCCCCGCTATCGTCCACCTCTTGCTGCTTAAGTCAACATTTCTTCTTGGGATTCTTTCAGACTTCATACTTCTCTCTGTCTCTGATCCTATTCAAGGAAAGTGAATGGCTCAGGTTTTTGTATTTGTTTTTTCCATTTCCAAATTCTCTCAGCTAATGAGGTTGGCTAAGTCGGGGGCTATTAGTTTAGAAAACCAGAGAATGCAGTCCTGCCCAGGGCGCAGGTTTTACTTCCACACTAACTTCTTAGGCCCATGGGAAAGAGAGAGGGAGCTGACCTCTCAGCCAGCTCAGCCCAGCCCCATAGCGTGTGGCTGTCAGGATGACGCAGACAGGCGTGTGAAAGCAGACGGCCGCTGCAGCTGGTGCACTTGACTCTGGGCAGCCCGTTCCCAGGAACCCGCAGGACACTGAGGATCGTGAGTGATGTAACCCGGACCTGCCAGATGTGAGAGCCAGCATGAGTCATGGCAACGGGCAATTCATTAAGAAATGTTTTCTGGGTCATCTGGGCACAGAGCGCTGCTCCTTCCCTGCCATCTGGGGCTGGAGGCACCAAGTCCACACACCAGGAATTCCCAAGTTCACTAACATCTGTCTAAAATTACAGCCTGGTGCTCAGAGCTGATGCAGGGCACAGCCCAGGCACTCTGATGGTCTCTGGCTTCTAATTCGTTCAAGGGTTTTGCCACTTTGTGTAGTGGTGGGGAAATAATAAAAACATATGTGTACGTTGCTGTGAGTTTTCTGCACATTCTAGTACGATCAGAAATGGGGTGGGATGTAGTGAGAAGCCAAAAACTCCGCTGGCGTTGAGTCAATGGAATGCCAGGAATCGTGTGTGGTCTGTTTTTTTATTTTTTTTTAAGATGTGTGCAAGACTCTTCATGGTGAATAACAAATGTATTTCTGAGAAGTTGTAAGCTGACTCTTTTTTTTTTTCAGACAGTGTCTCACTCTGTTGCCCTGGATAGAGTGCTGTGGCATCATTATTGCTCACAGCAACCTCAAATTCTTAGGCTCAAGCAATTCTCTTACTTAGCCAGGCCGCCACAATGCCTGGCTAAGTAAGCTGACTCTTGGAGGCTGAGGCAAGAAAATCGCTTAAGTCCAAGAGTTTGAGGTTGCTGTGAGCTGTGATGCTGCAGCACTCTACCCAGGGTAACAAAGTGAGACTCTGTCTCAAAACAAACAAACAAACAAATAAAAACAAAACTCCTTACAGACCTATGACATACAGGCAGAGAAGCACATGGGTGCCTCCTTGCTGGGTAAAATTTCCCACCCAAGTAATTGTGGGTTGAACCCTGGACCCTCAAAAGAGATGTCCCCTAGCGCCTGGAAACATGTTCTTATTTGGAAGGAGGTATTTGTAGATAGAATTCAATCATGGATCTTGAGATGAGATCATTCTGTATTACCTAAGTGGATCTTAAATCCAGTGACAAGTGTCCTTAAAAAAGACAGAAGAGGAGAAGACACAGGTGCTCAGAGGATAGGGCCATCTGAAAGAAGAGGCAGGGAGTGAGTGAAGGGATGTCACTCCGGGAGCCACCAGGAACCAGAAGAAGCAAGGATTGGATTGTCCTGTCCTCTGGAACCCCTGTGGGGGAGCAAGGCCCTGCAGACACCTTGATTTCGGACTTCTGGCTTCCAGACTAGGAGAGAATAAAATTCTATTGTGTGAAGCCACCAGGTCTGTGGTAATTTGGTACAGAAACGAATACAATAATCTCACCCAGATCGAGAAGCAGAATGTTCCCCGGGAAACTGCCCAAGCCTCACTCCCGTCTTCAAACCACCCGGATAGCTGCAGTCCTGGCTCCCGACCCCACAGAGAGGCTCTCTGCCCTCTGAATGTAATGAAATGGGCACTATATGGCTCCGGTCATTCACATTGCTGGTGATGGTACTTCATTGTCTGTGCCACAGCTTAGTTATTCTTCTCCTCTTGGGGGCCTTTGAGTAGCTTCCCTTTTGAGGGTACTGAAAGCAGTGCTGTCATGAGTCCTGTCGTGTGTATTTGGTGAACTTACGTGTGTATTTTTTGTCGGTTGCATTCTCAGGAGATGAATTATTGTATCATAGGCTGTCTGTTCAGCTTTAGGAGAAAAGTAGATAGTGCCAGTGTTCTAATTAATTTTTAAAACACTCCATCATGTTTGGAATCCTTTTATTTTTTTTTTGTTTGTTTGTTTTGAGACAGAGTCTCACTTTATCTCCCTCGGTAGAGTGCTGTGGCCTCACTGCTCACAGCAACCTCCAGCTCTTGGGCTTAGGTGATTCTCCTGCCTCAGCCTCCCGAGTAGGTGGGACCACAGGCGCCTGCCACAACGCCCGGCTATTTTTTTGTTGCAGTTTGGCCGGGGCCGGGTTTGAACCCGCCACCCTCAGTATATGGGGCCCTACTCACGGAGCCATAGGCGCTGCCCTGGAATCCTTTTTTGAAAGGGAGAATCCAACAGTGGATTTGGTAATTTTTTTTTTTTTTAAGATAGTGGTGTCACTCTGTTCCCCGGGCTAGAGTTCAGTGGCATCATCATAGTTCACTGCAACTTCCAACTCTGGTCTCAATCAATCCTCCCGCTTTACCTAGGACTAGACGTGTGCACCACCATGCCCAGCTAATTTTTCTATTTTCTGTAGAGATGGGGTAGCAATCTTGCTCAGGGTGATCTCGAGTTCCTGACCTCAAAGGTTTCTCCCACCTCAGTGTCTCAGAGTGCTGGGATGGCAGGCCTACCACCCCACCTGGCCAGGAACTAGTCTTTAATGTGGCTGTTTTCTGAGGTCCAAGCTTTTGAACCTAGGGTTTTCGTGGAGCAAGTCTGCCTTCCTTAGATAGGAATTCTGCATTCATTCAGTCAGGAAATACTCTCATGGCTCAGAAGAACCCATTATAGAGCTGGGAAGGCAATAAAGCACACTGTTTTCTGGGAACCAGAGAGACTGACGGTGAATTTTAAAATATTCTTAACCCATCCCTGTACTGATGAATGGCACAGCTGTCATATCCTCCGTCTCGAGTTTCTGAAATAAATTGGCAATCTTTTAGGAGCTCTAGTTTAAATTCTCCTTTCCTGCTTTTAAGTTCTAGGCTCTGTAACTTAGGATCCAAGCAAATGATATGCGGCCCTTCTAACTATTCTGCTTTGATAAGTGTGTGGAAATAGTGCTGGTGCGGCACAGAAGCCTAGATGAAAATCCGGGGCTCCCAGCTGTCTAAGGAGGCGCGTGCTGCTTCCGATTTGCCTGATGTCCGCAAGGTCTTTATGGAGATGGCAGAGGGTGGCTTTGACCTTGAAGTACAGGAAAGAGAAGGAAGGTGTGGGAATGACACCGCTGAGAGCTGTTTTCTCTAAAGATCTGAGATTTGGGAGGGTAGTGGCTTGGCGCTCACTGTGAAAGATGTCTTTGTTTTCCTAATGACTACAGCAACGTGTCTGCCTTCCAGAATGAGAAAAATACTTGTTCACCAGAAAATAGCCACAAACCTGACACCCAGAGTTAGCTGCTGTTGAACATATTTGCATATACACACGGCATATGCAAACATTTCTCCCTATGCAAATATTTTATTTCTGCGGTCAACAAATATTTATCGAAAGCCTGCCCCGTGCTAGTCCCTGGGGATACAGGGTGAATAAAACAGGCCAACCGCTCCCTGTGGTTGTCAGTTGACCTTCCAGTGGGAACGTATATGTAGCGTCTACATCACACGTGGTACTAAAATGAGATCTTACTGCACATTATTAGCAGCAGCTTTTTTCCACTAAACAATGTGTGTAATCTCTTTTTGTGGCAACAGATATTCTAATACAACATAGAGATTTATCAATGAACTAACTCCCTAGTGGTTTGGCTTGCCGGTAGTGACCAACAAATTCCAAGGTGGTGACTGCCCTGTCAGCCTGGCTCCCTGAGTGCAGAGGAGGATCAGGACACCCCGTGTTTTTTAAGAGACAGGCTCTCACTGTGCTGCCCAGATCAGACGTGAACTCCTAGGCTCCAGGGATCTGCCACCTCAGCCTCCTGAGTAGCTGGGATTACAGGCACATCCCACCACACCAAGAAAGAGGACCCCTGTTAATTTGCAGAGAAGGAAATAAACTCTGGCTGTTTTGAGCTGCGGTAATCTTAGGTTTCTTTGTTACCAAGCACAATTGGCCAACCCTGACTGATAACAGCTATGGGCATACCATGTAAAGCACCTTCAGGGAAGAGAATATTTAGCTAACTCTATTGTGTTATGTTTTATATTTTTTATATTTATATGTCAACACATACAGAAATATTTCGTAATGAATATTTTGTAAGTAAAGGTACCTTTAGCTACCATTTCCTATGTTCCCTATATGTGTATATATGGCAATCCTAGGACACCCTGTATTATGTTGTCATGCTGACATTAACAGAGTGGGTATTATTTTCTTGGTTTGTTTTGTAACGCAAAGACATTAATCAGCATTTAAAAGGTACCATAGAAATGTCTTTGGACAGTTTCTCTCTATTTGATCATCTTTGATTATTTTCTACTCCTTACGCTTATGATTTTGGAAATTCATCTGAAATACAGATGAATTTTTGGTGTTGCTGGGAATTGAATTTTGAGAAGAAAATGTTGCTGGGCTTACACAATGCTTTTGGAATAGTGTCAAGCAGAGTACTTGTCCTTAGAGGAAAAAAATGTTAGGGAGCCTTTTTGCCCCCAACTTGAGATGACAAAAGAGGAATTCAGAAATATCACTCCTCTAACACACACTCCCTCCACCTTGATGTTTTTCTTCTCCATTGCCTCCTATTATTAACTACAAATTCTTGCATGCGCTAATTCCCCCAGGTAAATTAAATGAAAAATATTTTTAGCTCTCTAACTGCATTACCAAATATGCAGCTTTTAAACTAGTTCCAAGAGGCCTTTTGGTTCCATGCATGGCTGTCTTTGAGTGGGGTCATGCAGAGGTTATTGCTTGTATTGGTAAAAACCTCTTGTGTTGGGAGCATTCGTGACAAGAATTACCCCACTCTTGAATCCCAGTCTCCCCTAGTTTACTGTGGAATGATCACAATTCTACTCTTTTGGGAAGCTTGGAGTTGAGTGCATTGCCACTCTGGTAGAGAACAGGAGGGGTGATTTGTCCTAGAAAGAATGGGTTCTCATCTGTGCCCCACTCCAGTCTGGGCACCATGGCAGGATCCTGTTTCTCAAAAAATAAATAAAGATGAGAAGACTTAACTAGGGTGTGTGCGTGTGTGTGTTTACATGAATGGTCACACAAAACACATTATAAACTTATTTTTAAAAACTTAATTTATAATGAGAGCCTTTCTGTACAGAGGCATATTCTTTTTACGGTAGCTCATCAAATAGGTAAATAAAAATGTATTCCCTTAATGATGGATATTCAGGAAGTTTCCATGCTTTTGCTATTACAAATAAGGAAATTCTCTGTCCCCACAAACTCGTTTGTTTCATGATGTCTTTGTGCATTTGTGCGAGTTTTTCTTCCCCCAGATTGGACTTCTGAAAAGTGGGATTGCTGGTCCAAAATAATCACATTTTCAATTCTGAAAGATATTACCATCTTCGCTTCCCAGAAGCCTTACCACTTTATAGTCCTACCAACAGTGAGCAGGTGCCTGGCTCCCCTTGCCCTCACCAATACTGCCATTTTATCTTTTTAAAAAATTTTTGTTAATCTGTTGGCTAAAAAAAAAAAAAAAAGAAAGAAAAATCTCAGGACTGATTAAACTTTCATTTTTCTGGTTCCTAGTGAGCTTGGGCATCTCGTGTTTATTATTTATGTGTATATGGTCTATAGAAATGGCTTCCTTGTCTCTGTTGCTCTTTGTTTCCTTTTGGGTTATCTTTTTATTTGATTTTAGGGACTCTTTATATATTAGCCATCATCAGCTTTGGTATTATGTTGCCAATATTTTCTCCACACTACTGTTATTACTGGTGTGAGTGCATGTTGATGTTTTTTACTGTAGAGGAGTTTAAGAATTTCTCATAGTCCATCTTCAATCTTCACTTCTGTGGTTCCTGAGTTTCACGTCTTGCTTTGAAATGCCTTCTACATCCTAAGACGATAAAAATATTCCCTTCTGTTTTCTCATGTAGTGATTTCGGAATCCGCCTATACCTAAGTTACAATTCCTCTCTAAATTTCTCCATTTATCCTAGGTCTCTATTTTTAATGTCCTTCAGTAGCATTTTATGGTTTTGGTTGCTACTGTTAACGGGATCATTTCCAGAAGAGTTTGATGATTTGCCCAGATTCACTCAGTAAACAAGTGGACTATATAGTTTTTGCTGGTGTTTTGCCTTTATACCACCTTTAACAGGGTGGTAGCCCTGCCCTCTGTGTTTTGCTTGGGAGCAGGTGGTGGATGGTTGGTGGGGGGTAGTTAATGACAGTGGTGAGTGGGGAAGCAGAACCTGACTGACCTGAGTCTTGTCCACAGCTCCTCTTGACCTGGCTTAATAGCAGATGTTTCCACCAGAGCACAGGGTCCTTCAGTAAAGGTAGCTTTGTGACCTTAATAAGGAAAGTTTAGTGGTTTTACCTCCCAGTTAGAATGGTCTGCTTTTTCTCAGTTACTTCTGATTTCTTCTACTATATGCATTGGATATTCAAAGAGTTGTTAGGTAAAATATAGGATGCCCAATTAAATCTGAATTAAAGATGCCTCATTTGGGACATACTTGTACTAAAAAGCTTTTCATTTTTGTATCTGTAACTTTGATTTAATGGTATATCCTTTGTTTTTGTTTGTTAAATCTAGTAACGCGAGCTTAGACTTACTGCTAGAGACAGGACCCTTGCCCTCGAGGACCTTCTAGGGATGGGTAAAGATTGTTGAGAAGTAATCTCTGTTTTCCTTGCTGCCAGAGGTCTTAATGACAAGATCCAGCTCTCTCTGTAAAGGGGAAACTTCTCTTGCATGTCATGATCCCTTGCTAGGTTCTACATGAATTTTCCTCTACCAACAGCCACACCTTCTCCTGCCCACTCTGTTTTATCTCATGGTTTTGTTTTGTTTTTGAGACAGAGTCTCAGAAGAGAGTTGCCCCAAGCTAGAGTGCAGTAACATCATTATATACAGCTCACTGCAACCTCCAACCTCCAACTCCTGGGCCCCAGCAATCCTCCTGCCTCAGCCTCCTGATAGCTAGAGGCTATCAGCCATGATGCATGACACCCAGCTTCCCTCCTTCCCTCCCTCTCTCCTTCCCTTCCTTCCTTCTTTCTTTCCTTCCATCTTTCATTCTTTTCTCTCTCTCCCTACTTCTCTCCCTTCCTTCTTGTAAAAAACACATCATTATCAACTCTATTCCCTGTACATAAGTCTCCAGAACTTTTTTTTTTCCTGAGACAGAGTCTCAAGCTGTCGCCCTGGGTAGAGTGCCGTGGTGTCAGCTCGCAGCAACCTCCAACTCTTGGGCTTAAGTGGTTCTCTTGCCCCAGCCTCCCAAGTAGCTGGGACTACAGGCCCCCGCCACATCGCCTGGCTATTTCTTTGTTGCGATTGCCATTGTTGTTTACCCGGCTAGGCTGGGTTTGAACCTGCTAGCCTCGGTGTTTGTGGCTGGCACCCTACCCACTGAGCTACAGGAGCCATCCAGTCTCCAGAACTTTTCATCTTGCATGACTGAAACTCTCCACTCATTGAATAATTCTTGTTTCCCCTCTCTCTCTGGCAACGACTACCACGTTCCATTTTTTTGTGTGATTACTTTAGATATATTACACAAGTGAGATTATGCTGGATTTGCCTTCTTGTGGTTGGTTTGGTGTATTTACTTACATCATTACTTAGCATGGTATCCTCAAGTTTCACCCATGTTATAGCATGAGACAGGAGTTCCTTCTTTCTAAAGGCAAATCATGTTCTGTGCCCGCGTACACTATATTTTCCTTATGCATTCATCTGTCTGTGGCTATTTACGTTGCTTCCCCTTCTTGGTTATGTGAATAATGCTGCCATGAACATGGGCACGCATATATCTCTTTGAGATCCTGCTTTCATTTATTTGGGAAGTGAATGAGGAGGGGTATTACGGGATCAGACTTTTTAATTTTTTGGAGGAACCTCCATACTGTTTTCCAGAGTAGCTGCACCGTTTTACAATCCCATCACTGGCCCACATCCTCGCCAACACCTGCTATTTTCTCTTACTTTGGTATTGGTCTCCTAACAGGTGTAAGGTGATACCTCATTGATTTATATTTCCCTGATGATTAGTGATGTTGAGCATCAGTTGATGTGTTCATTTCTAGATTCAAATCCTTTGCCCATTTTTAAAAATTGGGTTATTAGTTTCTTTTTGTTATTGAATTGTAGGAGCTCTTTATATATTCTGGATGCTAACCCCTTATCTGATAATATGGTTCCCAAATATTTTCTCTCCTTCTGATGGTTGTTTCCTTTTCTTCACAGAAGCTTTCAAGTTTGATGGAGGCCCATTTGTCTTTTTGCTTTTGCTGCTTTTGCTTTTTTTTCATCATAGCCAACAAATCATTGCCCATTTCAGTGTCATGAAGTTTTTTCCCTATGTTTTCTTGTAGGAGCATGATGGTTTCAGGCTTTACATTGAGATGTTTCATTTGTTTCAAATTCATTTTTATATATTTTAAGTTGGTGGTGGGAGACGAGTAATAAATAGTTCTTTATTTTCATCAAAGCAGGAAGTGCTCACTATAAGAAAACATTTGATAAAGACCTTGGCATCTGCCACCTCTCCCTTCCTGCTGCCTGGAGGCAAACTATAGTCATGTGCCACCCTATAAGGGAATCTCAGTCAATGACAGACCATATAGCAATGGTGGACTCCTAAGATTATAATGCTGTATTTTTACTATGCCTTTTCTATGTTTAGATACACAAATTCTTTTTTTTTTTTTTTTTTTTTTTTGAGACCCAGCGCCTCAAGCTATTCCCCTGGGTAGAGTGCTGTGGCATCACAGCTCACGGCAACCTCCAATTCCTGGGCTCAAGCGAGTCTCTTGCCTCCACCTCCCAAGTAGCTGGGACTACAGGTGCCTGCCACAACGCCCAGCCATTTTTTGGTTGCAGCCGTCATTGTTGTTTGGCCGGTCCGGGCTGGATTTGAACACGCCAGCTCAGGTGTACGTGGCTGGCGCCTTAGCCCGTTGAGCCACAGGCACCGAGCCAGATACACACATTCTTACCATTGTATCACAAGTGTCTACAGTATTCAGCACAGTCGCATGCTGTACAAGTTTGTGGCCTAGGAGCCACAGGCTATACCATGCAGCCGGGGTGTATAGGAGGCCGTCCCAACGTTTGATCAACTGTGGAGTCACCAAAGCATTCGTATCGTAGCACGTATCTCCATCGTTAAGTGACGCATGACTGTCCATCTGTTTTTAGCTCTTACATAATTTTAAATACATGCCCCATAGTTTTAAACACATGGTTATTACTGTATGCTGTTTCCCAGCTTACCCATTGTAGCATTATCCATTTTTCTCCCTGCTAGTATGAGAGTCGGCTGCAGAGGATTTAATTTGCCTGCCCTGCCTTTCAGCTCTCCAGCCTCTCCCGATGGTTAACAATTTTAAACAATTGGTGCTAGTTCTCTGGGATACCTTTATTACTCTAGGTCAGTGATTTTTCATCCTGTGTGCCGCAAAAATTTTTAAAGATCATTAATCGAATTATTTTTGAAAGAAGTTCAAAGCACAGTAAGTATAATCCTTTTTTAAAAAACTCTTTATATAGTGATTAAGAAAATGCTATGAGGGCTATCTCTCACAGTACGATCAAAATGTTTCTGATTGTATATGAAGACATTCTGCCCTATGATTGCACCAATGTACACAATTATGATTTAATAAAATTATTAAAAAATTAAAAAAAATAATCAGTGCTCCATTTGATTGAGGATATTATTACTATTATTTCTGGGTCACATTTATGAGGATAACTACAAGTGTACCAAATGGAGTGTATCAAAATGGACTGCCCTAAAATCCCAACCCTTCACATTGACCCACCAGTCTCAATCCTACGTTGATGCTGCCGGAGACATTTATAGAGGGATTACCAGTGAATACTCCTCTAATAAAGGAAAGGTTCTTAAAAAGCCAAGAAATATTTGGAAATCTAGGACATCAGTGATTTTTCAAAGGAAAGGTCTGGATAGTTAGTGCAAGGGACAAAGCTGGCTAGTGGCCACTTATAAAACCACTGACTTTCTGACACAAAGTCTGGGTGCCAGTGTGTTACCTGCTGCCCCTCAAATCCAGATTCACTCTTCTATTCTCTGCTTTATGATGATGGAGCTGGAACTTTGCAAACTATTTCCCACTGTCCCTTGCTAGGGGGCTTTTTATTCTGTTCTGCCCATTGGAGGCACTAGAAGGAGGCTAGAGGGTGAGAAGAGAGATGATGTTTCCTTCCCTTTCTTTTTCATGCCCTGTGTGCACCCTCCAGCATGGACTGTTGGCTGGAGCGTCTGCCTCTTTTAGCATTTCCAGCAGTGGTCTCTGCATCCCTTAGAGGTTCTAGCAGCAGCTGGTTAACATCAAGTCTCACAGCAGAGCAGCTCCAGAAATGACACCACAGACTGGATTCAAACCTGCTCCTGCTAAGTGTGAGAAGGTGTAGTTTCCAGCCAACAGTTGAGCATGCATGAGAAATGATAACCCCCAACCTGGAGGTAGCAGAGTGGAAGGCTTTGAAGTATTGAATTAAAAAAAATGGTTTTTGCATACAAATAATTCCTGTTCCCCTTAGAAAATCTTTAAAAACACAGAAAACATAAAGGAAAAAAATATTTAAACGTGTTCTAGAGTCAACCAATGAGCTTTTGGCATATTCTTTCTGGCCTTTCTCCCCCATATATTTCTGTGTATATATATATATATATATATATATATATATTTATATTATATATATAATAAATAATATTAATATATATTATAATTATAATAATTATATATATTATATAATTATTATATTATTATATATTATATTAATATATAATATAATCTTTATATATTATATATATAATATATATATATATCTATATATTTTTTTGTTTGTTTGTTTTTGAGCCAGCCTCAAGCTGTCACCCTGGATAGAGTGCTGTGGCATCACAGCTCACAGCAACCTCCAATTCCTGGGCTCAAGCGAGTCTCCTGCCTCCACCTCCCAAGTAGCTGGGACTACAGGCGCCCCCCACAACGCCCGGCCATTTTTTGTTTGCAGCTGTCATTGCTGTTGGGCGGGCCTGGGCTGGATTCAAACCCACCAGCTCAGGTGTATGTGGCTGACACCTTAGCCTGTTGAGCCACAGCGCCGAGCCTATTTCTGTACATTTTAAAGGAGTTATTATTTTTAACCACCTCCTGTTCTCTAGTTTTTTCATGTGGCAACATGATGAGCGCAGTCCTAAGAAGAAGATGACCTTGCTTCATCAAGAGAAAACATGTCTCTCCACTTTGGGACTGGATCCTTCTGACCCAGAAACCAAGTAATGGCCAGGGCCATAGGCTCCCATCTCTGTTATGTCTGTTAAGCCTTCTCAGTTGGGTTTGTAAAGTAAATAAGAAATTTGTACACATTTAGGAGGAATGCATAGTACCACATGAACTGGCTCCTGGAGTGAGTCTATGAAAAATTTTAAAGGAATACAGAGAATAACAGTCTGCCCATTAAAGAGTGGCATGTTTGGACAGAGAGGTGGCACAAATGCTAATTACCTTGATCTGCAACATATACTTAGTATTTGCTACTTCCTCATTCATTTGTTCACAACTAGTACCAGAGTATCTGCCAAGGACAAACCCTGTGCTAGTTGCTAGGCACGTGGCTGAGTCACAACTGTTGGTCCTTTCTCACAAAATTCATAGCTGAAAGAACCAAACTCCAGAAAGAAGGAATTAAAAAGCCAAGTACATATGTCATCATGTTGATTTTCCTGATTAATAAAACATTTTATTATCACATGCATTTGGTTTGGTTCATTCCTGAGTGTACTGGTCACTGACTCCCTGTACCCCTTGAAAAGTCTTCAACTTTGAGATCTTCTCAAATAAATAGAGGGCAATACAAACTGCTTGTTGGTCTACTGTTTCAGGCTCCATCTGCCTTAAAATTATTATCACTTCATGGCCTTTTGGCTAAGATCAATTGCTTTAAAATTATTTACTAGGTAGAAAATAGATACAACTATCATGAATCTTTATGTTCCAAATAACATAGCACTGAAATACATGAAGTCACACACTGCAGAAAGTTCAAGGAAAAAGAAATGAAAACACAATAGTAGTTGTGTTTAACATACCTTATATTCTTTTTTTTTTTTTTTTGAGACAGAGCCTCAAGCTGTCACCCTGGAGAGAGTGCCATGGCATCACAGCTCACAGCGACCTCCAATTCCTGGGCTCAAGCGAGTCTCCTGCCTCTGCCTCCCAAGTAGCTGGGACTACAGGCGCCCTCCACAACGCCCAGCCATTTTTTTTTTGGTTGCAGCTATCATTGTTGTTTGGCAGGCCCTGGCTGGGTTTGAACCCACCAGCTTAGGTATACGTGGCTGGTGCCTTAGCCTGTTGAGCCACAGGCCCTGAGCCAACATACCTTATATTCCTTGAAAGATTAAGTAGATATAAAATAAAAAAGTAGGCAAGATGGCTGACCTGAAGCAGCTCCCGAGAGAGGCTCCTGACCAAGGAGAAGGATAACGTCCAGAAAATGCCCAATTGAGCTAAAGACTGGGAGCCCAGCCAAGAGAGAAGTGATAGCTGCAGATCACCTCTGCTGAGGCAAGCAGTGACTCCAAGAAAGCAAGCTTCAGGTACAAAATTCATGTGAAAGGAAAAGTATCCATCCCCTCCCCCAAGAAAGCTGTGGTCTTTTTTGCTTTCTGTTTCCTTTCTTTTTTTCTCTTCGTCCATTCCTGCAGGCTTTCTACAGACAAACAGTGAACTATGGACCTCTTGTCCCACCACACAGGAGAGTGCTGGGGGAAGTGGGGATTACTCCCCCGCTGTGACTCTGAACACTCTCTCGCTAGGCAAAAAATTTGAACTAAAGTTTTCCTAACCATTCTGAACTTCCAGTACGCCCTTCCCCCATTACCTGACGAACCAGAAGCCTAACCCCTGCTGAGACTGTGGGAGGAGGTTCTCCAGCAGCACCTCCACTCTCTGTCTGCTAGACCAAGTGCCTCACCCGGCAAAAGATTCTGGGGGCCACACCAAGCCTCCCCCTCCACAACAGCCAACTGCAGCCAGGAACCATAGTGTACGACCCTGCCTCGGGCCACTCTGTCTCAGCACCCAGGCCTGCCCCACTCCAGGGGCTGTGGTGGGCGGGAGTGACCCCGCCACGGGCCGTGTAGCCTTGGGACCCAGGCCCACCCCACTTCAGGGGTTGTGGTGGGTGGGAGAGACCCCACTGTGGGCCATGCAGCCTCGGGACCCAGGCCTGTCCCACTCCAGGGGCTGCGGCAGGCGGGAGTGACCCTGCTGACAGCTGTGCAGCCTCGGGACCCAGGCCCGCCTCCTGCCTGCTATGCCGGCAGAGAGATCCCACCGGGAGTTGTGCCAGCTCAACACTCAGGCCCACCCCACCCCAGATATGCCGGCGGGCGTGAGCGAGCTGCAGTGGGCCATGCTTTCTCGGCACCCAGGCACATCCCACTCCAGGGGCTGGGGCGGGCGGGAGCCACCCCGCCGAGGGCCGTGCAGCCTCAGGACCCAGGCCAGCCCTACTCCAGGGGTTACGGTGGGTGGGAGCAACCCCACCATGGGCTGTGCGCCTCGGGACCCAGACCCGTCTCCTGCCTGTGACACCAGATAACATGAGAGACCCTGCTGGGAGTAGCACCACCTTGATAGCCAGGCCCGCCCCACTCCAAGGACTGCTGCAAACACACGGGACTCCCCCACAGGCTGCACTGACAAGACCCCTGGCCTGCCTTGGCCAGTGCAGCCCCAGCCAGGGTCTCTGGTAGCTGCATAACCCACATCCTCCCTCCAGTGCCCTCCCTGCTTCCTCACCAGCCCTGTCCATCTGCCTAGGGACTCGAGAAGTCACGTGACTCTGCGCTCTCCCTAAGAGGCCCACCCCCACCTCTCTGTAGAGCCCTCCACCTGACTAGAGACTGCTGGGGCCACTCACTCTTGTTGCCAAAGCCACTGGGAGCCAGGCATTGCCAGAACCGTGGGCAGCATCCCCAGCCCTGCTGCGGGACCTGTGTGTGACACGCTCCACTCCAGAGCTGCTCCCACAGTCACAAATCCCTGGCTGGGGCAGCCCAGGAGGAACTACACTAGGTCACTGTCTACAAATATCTTCCAACAATAGAGTGATCCCGCCAGGGTCCAATCTTGGAGAGATGCCTCCCCAACTCTGAGGATGGCCAGAGGAAACGGCAAAAAATAATCATGGGGCAGAATCAAGGAAAAACTCTGGCAATATGAATAATCAGAGTAGATCAACTCCCCCAAGGAACGACAAGGTAGATACAGCACAAGATCCCTTGCATAAGCCAATGGCTGAGGTGTCAAAAATGAATTCAGAGTCTGGATAGCAAATAAGATCAGCGGAATGGAGGAAAAGATGGAATTAGAATTTCAAGCAATAATCCAAAAGATGACCCAAAAGATGTCTCAAGAATTGAATGAATTCAAAGACAAAATTACCAAAGATTTTGACACATTGAGACAAGAAGTTGCAGCCCTCAAAGATCTGAGAAACACAGTAGAATCCTCAGCAACAGAATAGAGCAAGCAGAAGAAAGGATTTCTGACATTGAAGACAAAGCTTTCGAATACTCCCAGACCTACACAGAGGAAGAGAAATGGAAGGCAAAAACGGATCATTCCCTCAGA